>CM053276.1:12689119-12957850 GCA_028583415.1 Protea cynaroides | reverse complement strand
GACCGGATCAACTGATAGCCAACCTAAACTGATCGAATGGACCGAAACCAAACTGGTAGCAATCTAATAATGGAGCGATAAGAACTCATTAAGGCAATCTTTTAATAAATATACATCCAGAAAATCAAAATTGAATCGATATCAACCTGATACTAGACCGACAATAATCCATTAACTTAATATTTTAATATATGTATGCATATAGGAAACCGAATTAATAACATCCCGATGATGGGCCAATAAGAGTCTATTAAGCCTAATAAAAAAAAACTGAAACCAAACATGAATGAAATCTACCTAAGCCTGTTTTTTTCTTAACAAATTGATTTTGGACTTGTTGATACAAGATCCTAAAACCGAATCAAACGGACTGACTAACACCCCAACCTATTCAATATATATAGCATTGTGAATCTTTTAATAGCGGCGAAGGCATCGCTGTCTTCGTAAAAAGTTCATATGGAAATCTAAAGGAAAAAAAACCCTAAAGAAATTCAGATGCAATATTTTTTTAAATTTTTTTTATTTTAGACTATGTTTGGATCTTAAGAAAAGAAATAAAAAATTAAGGATTTATATGTCTTTTTCTTTTTTTAATCCAAATTTTTTTTTATCTTGAGATGCAAACGTATCCTTGAAGGATACAGATAAAAGATGTAAAAAGACAAAAAACACAGCTATATATCACCTGGGAGATAGCAAAAAAATCATCTTCTGCACGTTAGCCCACTAGCTAAACATCTAACAGACTAGAATACACCGATACACATACTGATGTATTCCAATCTGTCAGATGTTTGACTGACAAACTGACCGGGAGAGGCTTTCAATCTCTGGAGACACTGTCTACCTGTGAAATCCCACATGAAACAACTCAACAGAATCCGTTTACTCTCATCCAAATTAATGGTTGAAAAGTAAGGGGAAAAAAAAGATTCTAAAGAATATTAGTGTTTGGATGGATGGCAATTGTCATTTTCAGAAAAGATTCCAGAGAATATTACTGCTTGGATTCCAAAACCCAAAATTTATATATGATTGGCCCCCATAGTTGTTGGAGGCACGTCTTGTAATCTCAGTCATCCATTCAACTCATTAGAAAATTAGATGATGGTCTGAGTTTTGGAGAGCTCTCTCATTGGTTTGGTTGATGTTAAGGTCTGCCGGATCCTGGTTGGTCATTGGTTTGACTATTTGTCACTCACTCCCACATGACAAATGGGAGTTGGGGAATGGTTTGACAAGTTTTAAGCTTGTAGCCTTGTAAGGGATATTCTTGTCTTTTTATACCATCTTTTAAAAAAAATATGTTATTTACTATTGGGAGAGAATACGGTACAATCCGACTAGCGAAAAATTTCTCATGCCATACCAATGGAGTGTGGGGAATGGTTTGCTTATAAGGTACTTACATGGTCAGAAAAGAAAAAAAAATCTCTCGTACCATACCAATGGTTTGTCTATAAGGTCTTTTTTTTAGGCTAAAGATCAGCAAATAGATTAAAAATAAAATGTAAAAAAGTACAAATCATATATTGGTCAGTCCTACCTTCGGCATTGCCTTCAGCAGGACCCATTGACTGAAAAACACTAAGCTCCTCTTCCACCTACGACATAGCCATCAACTGAAGAAAACCTAGTGAAGAAAGACTTTCAACTAGGATAATCTAAATCAAGGTTTGTGTAACGTATCCCACACAGCTTCACTATTTACAAAAGATGGACACATGTCCCATACAACAGATCTTCTATCATACATAGTCTATTTGGTTATGGTTTGTCTATAAGGTACTTACATGGTTAGGGGAAAAAAAATCTCTCATACCATATCAATGGTGGTTTTCATCAATGACAAAACAATTCAGCCAAAGCCTAAGTCGGGTAAGTACAAGGTTTGTCTATAGGCTTTGTTTGGTTGTAAGGGAAATTGAAGAGAAATGAAGTGAAATTTTTTAATTTTAAATGAAATTTTTTTATAGTTGTAACATAATATAATTGTATAAATTACTTAAACTTCTTAACATATTTAGTAATGATACTTATAAGATGTAAAATTTATTTTCCTTTTCAAATGGGACGGATTTAGATGCCAAGTGAAGTGTAAGTTAATAACTAACCATGGGATAATTTAGAATTAGTTACATTGTAATGTAATAGCATATGTTCTAATCATTACAAAAGTTTCCATTTAAAATTTAAAAATCTCATTTCCTTTCCTTTCAATTCGCCTTTGCAACCAACCAAAGCCATAAGGTTTGTCAAAATTTTGTGAATATATATGTTCACATAATCATTTAATCAATACTCAAATTTTAAACCCATGCTATTACATTAC
This sequence comes from Protea cynaroides, assembly GCA_028583415.1. Taxonomy (NCBI): domain Eukaryota; kingdom Viridiplantae; phylum Streptophyta; class Magnoliopsida; order Proteales; family Proteaceae; genus Protea; species Protea cynaroides. The sequence goes on along the minus strand of CM053276.1, from coordinate 12,955,515 downwards.
AATAGAATCACAAATATTTGAAAGTCAATAGAATCACGACATCTAGATACTTACAAAAATACTTATAAACTCCAATGATGCAATCATCTTTTTACTACAAAACCACTGTTAGGGAGAAAAAGATCCTCTATAGTGAGGTCACCATGTAATGAATGAAGATCCTACTCATTCAAAGTGGATCGACACATATCCCGATCCACTCAAAGTGCATCGGGATACACGTGGATCCACTTTGAGTGGATGGGATCCTCACCACAAAGGTGGCCTCACTACCGAGGATCCCAATCCCTCTTAGGGGTACATATGCCATTACTAGCTTTACTTAGGGGTAGAATCACCCAATTGAATACTGCATTGTACTCTAAAGGTGTGTGGGTCCCACTACTGATGTCATCTCACCAATCGCTATAAATAGCTCTAAATATTAAAGCACTTTCAATATTTTTATTGTCACCTACTACTCTAACACCTCAGCCTCGAAATCCCACTCTTGCCTCGACCTCATTTTATCTATTAGATTCTTAAGTAATGGAGCAACCCCATGGCTTTAAACCCGACCTCTCTTGCCTCAACCTCATTTTATCTATTAGATTTTTAAGTAACGGAGCAACCCCATGGCTTTAAACCCGACCTCTCTTGTCTGTTTTGTCATTTATAGGTCTACTTAGCATCCAAAGACCTCAGTCGAAACTTAACGGCAACAATTGTTAATTTTTTTGTTTTGATGTAAAATAAAAAGAAAATGTTATTGAAAAATAGGAAAATTTTATTTACAATAGAAATTTTACATTAAAAAAAAAGGCCATAACGATATAAAACATTATCATTATTTAAAAGAGAGTGTTAACAACATTTGGAGTTCAAGACATAATCTTCAAGTGTAGCACCTCTTGTTAAAGGCGACAGACTTAGTCTAGAGCAATGTTCGAAGACCAATCGAAAACAACAGGCAATGCAAAATATCCCTTATGCATCAACAGTAAGCAATTTGATGTATGTTCAGGTCTGTACCAGACCTGACATCTCATAATGATCAGTTGGAGTATTAAATAGGTTTCAAAAGAACCCTGGTTTGCCACATTAGACAATAGCAAAGAAAGTACTAAGGTACCTACATGGCATCAAGGATCACATGCTCATATATAGACATGTTGATGTTTTGAAGCTAATCAGTTACTCAGATTCAGATTTTGTTAAATGTGGAGATACAAGGAAGTATACTTCTGGCTTCATTTTGTTTGTTAGAGGAGAAGTGTCTTGGCGCAATGTAAAGCAACCTAAGACAGCTTCTTCTATTATTGAAGCAGAAGTGGTGGCGTGCTATAAAGTAATTTCTCAGGCATTATGGTTGAGGTAGTTTATCATAGTTTTGAGGTCATAAGTTCTATTAAAAGACCTATAAGGATCTACTGTGACAATACTGCAGCAGTATGTCTCTCTAACAACACATGCTTAGTGAGTCGCTGCCGACACATTGAGATAAAGTATTTTATTGTTAAAGAAGACATTCGAGTTCGTCGCGTTCAGATAGAACATATTGACACTAATGATATGATAGTTGATCCTTTCACCAAAGGGCTTCCGCCCATGGTGTATGCATTCACGTGGATCATAAGAGACTATGTAAATCATTAAATTTTTTGAATGTTTTATTTATGATATTGTAATATAAAGTTTTGACGACTCGAAATAAAGTTATTTTTTTCCTGTCATTTATTTGGTTGTATACATAAAGTTTTGGAATGACAGATGCTTATAAAATTTTCTAGACAATAAAGTTTAACCCTTGAATCGATTATTAATTGATTCTATAAAGTAAGATAGTCACAATTGAGGTTCATCGTAAAATAAACAATCTATTGTAATACATGGAAGGAAGTGTTTCTATTATACTTTAATACTGGGACATGCACCGCCATGATTCATGGGTTGGGAGTTTTATGGTGAACATAAAAAATAAGTCCATAAAGAATGATTCGAAAATTATTGTATGACCATACATCATGTTAATAACCATAAAGTGGCTTGCCATGTGATAATATAGGCCAAGTGGGAGAATGTAAGTTGGGTGGCCCACATGTCACCTGACCCCACCTAAGTTGGATGATTAGCATTAGGATCCTATGACATGTGGCACCCAGATCACCGTCCATCCTTGATGGAAGGAGATGGTTGATCTATAAATACTAATGGGTAGGGTCTTATACACATTGATAGAAATTTGAGAACTCTATCACGTTCTCTGCCTGGGAATACAGTCAGTGCATAGAAATTCTTCCCCTCTCTCTCTTCTCTTTTGTTTGTGGAGCAGGGCATATCAGAGTGTATCAGAGGAGGACTCGATTGGACGGATAATGACGCTGGGACAGGTTACACTGGAGGTATTTATCTTCCGTATTAATCTTCAGTGTAGAGATGATAAAGTCTTACAAGTCCCACTACTGATGTCATCTCACCAATCGCTATAAATAGCTCCAAATATCAAAGCACTTTCAATATTTTTATTGTTTCCCCTACCACTCTAACACCTCAATCTCAAAATCCCTCTCTTGCCTCGACCTCATTTTATGCCTATTAGATTCTTAAGTAACAGATCAACCCCATGGCTTTAAAACCAGTACTGACAATAATTCTCCTTGTTCATCTCATAAAATATGTATCATTCTTAAAGGTCTATCAATACTAAACAAATATAATGCATGTTTGGTAACACTCGCCTCTCTCCCACTGCAACATCCCCGTTTTTGATTTGGACTCCCAGGGAGCCATTTGGGAGCCAAAAAATGTGTGGTAATACCATATTGATTCCAGCTCCCATGGAGTCAACCGGTTCAGAAAATGACTCTCAAAGCCAAAATTTGAGATTAAAAAATACTTGTTTTTCCAGAGTCAAAGCCAAAAGAAAAAATAAAAAATTGGAAGTCATAGCCCATTACCGCCACCCCCCACCATCCACCACCCACTATCCACTACCACATCCGCCACCATCACCATCGCCGCCACCACCACCACCACCACCGCCGTCGCCGCCTCCACCGCTACCACCAACACCACAACTGCTACCACCACCACCACCACCCATGACCCACCACCACCACCACCACCATAGCCCACCTCCCACCACTTACCACCCTCACCCACCACCCACCACCCACCACCCACCACCCACCACCCACCACCCACCATCGCCACCGCCACGACCACCACCACCACCACCACCACCACCACCACCACAGTAGACTTCAAAGAATCCTTTATTCGGATCTCATGTTTTGCACCAACCATTCTAACCTCTGGACCCAACTTTTTCGATGAGCTTTTAGAATTGATTCTAAAACCAATTTAGGATTTTAGCAATACCTACTTTGAGGCTCTTACTCTCAACTAAGAGTCATAGAGTAAAAAAGAAAAAACATAAGAGCTCAAAAATGACTTCAGAACAAGAATCACCCCCCAGGTTCAGGTTTGTGAGTTACCAAACATGCATCGGGGGGGGGGGGGGTTGAGGGGGGTTAAAGGGGGGTTTAGGAACCCCCAAGAAAAGAAAAAGAAACACCAGGGTGGGGAGGGGGGGGGGGAAAAAAGGGGACCCCCCAACAAAACCCCAAAACCCCCACCAAGGCCCCCCGCCCCCCCCCAACCAAACCCCCACCACCCCCCAAAAAAAAAAAAAAAAAAAAAAAAAAAAACTTTTTCTACATCCTTTTACAAACAAAAAACCCCCCCCCCCCCCCCCCCCCCCGCGGGGGGGAAAAAAAAAAAAGACAACCACAAAAAAAAAAAAAAAGAAAGGGTTTGTGGGTGGGGCGGGCCTAAAAAAAACCCCCCAATTTTAAACCCCCCCCTCTTGTCTTGTTTTGTCATTTATAGTAACTAGCATCCAAAGACCTCAACCAAAACTTAACCGCAACAATTGTCAATTTTTTTGTTTTGATGTAAAATAAAAAGAAAATGTTATTGAAAAATAGGAAAATTTTATTTACAACAGAAATTTTACATTAAAAATAAAAAAAAAGGCCATAATGATATAAAACATGATCATTAGAGTGTTAAAAACATTCGGAGTTTAAGACATAATCTTCAAAAAAATAAAAAATAAAAAAAAGAATTTTTAGATCCCAATCATATAAAACGACATTATAAAGTAATGGTTATGGTCGAGCTTCTAAATTCAGGTATCGAATATGGTAATCGATCATGTCTAAAATTGATAAGATTAGTACGAATCAATAGAAAACTGACATGTGGTTAATACATATATAATAATATTAAAACAAAATTAAATTAGGAATCAAAAATCAGAAATTAAAAATTAGTCAAATATTGATTATTTGAACCATGAATGTAGCCCTAAAAATAGAGTCAAATTTTGGATAGTATCCACTTGATCTATGAAATTTCTATTAAATTTATGGATTGTGAATATTATCGAACATTAAACAATATTTGAATTGGAATATCCTTCAAATATCAAATCTGAATAGTGGATAATCCTGCATCCATCAGCGATTACCAAGGGTATGGGGAGGTTACCACGTGGGGAGCCGATTTCCTCTCAATTCCGGTCAAACAATTGAGTGATTAGTTGACTATTTGGTAAAAAAATGCTCATTAGACGGTCCCGATTGATTGGAGCAGGATCCACAGTGTTTGATGGAAAATTAGAGAGTGAATAGTTGATTTGCATTTACTTGAACTTTTTCTATGGTTTTTATCATCGTTCATATCTGATAGATTCCACATTAGATGGATGGTGATAGAATCCCATGGAGAGTATACATACATTCAGCTGATGCAAAGTCTGTTCTTGAATGTTGTTTTACGTTTATAGAAATTCTCTCCCACCCACCTACCGCCTGCTAACGGCGGGATTTTAGTCAGCCCATCTCCCCATGTATTGGTAGGCGGACCAATTGATCCCTAACCCTTGGATCAACGACACGAACCGCGAGAGATGATTTTTATCCGTTGTTTTACTCCCTATTCCTTAATAAGTTAATCCTAGTTAAGGTTATCTTGGTAATTTTCTTTATAAACTTCACGACTGACCTACCCAGCTCCCAGGTAGAGAAGAGAGAGAGAGAGAGAGAGAGAGAGAGAGAGAGCGTTTCTATTGTTGATATTCAAACTCTCCCATCTCGAGTCGCTTCGTTTCGATCATTGAATGTGATACACCTCCCCGTTTATCGCCCTCTTCGCTGAATCTATGAACTCTTGAATCTTGACTTTCGTTTTTTTGTTCAACGTTTCTCTCCAACATTTGAAGAAATCTTATTTTCTGTTTTTTTTTTTGTACACCTTGGAAATATCGATATCCTTTAAATTCCCACTTGTGAATTCGACATGCTTTTATGTGACTCTTGTCTTCTTCTCCGTTTCACCTGCTCCTTGAATCTCTGGTGATCGCACTTTTCTCCTTGCTTCTGTACGACCCATCTGACAGTTTTTTTTCTTAAACAAAGGTGAGGCCATTTTTTGTGGCTTTGTTATATTCAAATTTTCGGGGGAAATGCTTTGGTTTGTTATATTTGTGATGCCCATTTGACCGTGTATTCGTTAATTTAAATTAACATGATTCTTGTTGTAAGCAATAGAAGCAAAACTCGTGGGTTGGGGAGATTTGTGTTTAGGAACAGAGGGAAGGAGACTGGAAGTGAACCCTGTTTGAATTATTCCGTGGTTTGGTTTTCTTCGCTTATTTATTTTTATTTTTAAATTTTGGAAGCTGTAAGCTGGCTCTATTAAACCAACGAGAAAAAGATAAAGGCAAAAGAAAAGCCTCGCTTCCGCCACCCTTTTGATTTATGCCCACTCCCAATTGGGTAACTTCTTTTCTGTCTTGAGTTTTGGTCCTGAATCCTGATTTCTTGTTTCAGTTACTAGCAATACTAGATCTTGGATGAGTTTGATTTTGATGGGATTTATGTTTCGTGAATTGTTCTGATTCGAGTTCGATGACTTTCTTACATTTTGCTATCATTTTGTTTGTTGGTTTAAAATTTTTCTTGCATTAGTTCTATTTGATGTCTTATATTTTTAGTGGCTACTGAGTCCCGCCCATCTCCCACCACTCTTTTCTCACGCATTTAGTTTCTGTTTTCATGTACCTTCCTGGTTTTTCAGAATGGCTGCTGCTGCATTTCACCAAGCAATTGGGGCAATTCAGACTTATGGATGCTGCAACGAATCTGGATCTCAGAAGGCATTTGGGAATTCTTCTGTGAAGTTGGTGTCAAATGGTCATGGGTTTCATGTAGGATTATTGAGAAGAGGAAGTAATAGCATCAGTTGTTGGAAATTGGGTGTAATTCAAGCCTCAACATCTCATACTTCTGTGGCCGATCCAGTTGCATCCCCCACAAACAGAAACTCAAATGGCTCCCGAAAGAAATCAAGTAAGTGGATTTCTCTATTACCTGTTCTTCATTGTCAATGTCAGACTGGGGGTGGATGGGTGAAGTAACTTGATCTTGTGCGTGATCATTGTCAAATTTATTGTCTTCCTCATGGACAGTTGATTCTCTGGCTATTAAATTAGTATTTTCATTATGTTTCTTAATTATTTTGCCAATCTCTGTTTCAGATGAAGCTGCTTTGATATTGATTCGGCATGGTGAGTCTTTGTGGAATGAGAAAAACCTGTTCACTGGTTGTGTTGATGTACCCTTAACCAGAAAGGGTGTAGAAGAGGCACTCGAAGCTGGTCAGAGAATTAGTAACATACCTGTCGACATGATCTACACATCCGCACTGATCCGTGCTCAGATGACTGCTATGCTTGCCATGACCCAGCACCGTCGCAAGAAGGTATCTTTGCCTAAATTTTATGGCGTTCAATTAACTTTGCAGCTAACCAGATAGGAACGGAATCAGCTATTTTATAATGTGAACAATGAGCTGATCCAACCTCTGTTTTCAGATTCGCTTCAAAAGCTTCATATTGACTATTTATCTGTGTGATTATTATGTTTAGCCCTCAATACAAATAATGGGTTCTTCCATGAGCCATAGAGAAAGGGCTAAGATACACCTTTATGGGATCATATTTACTTTGTGGGGTTAGTGAGACAACATATGTTCCACCTTCCACCCATCAGATTACCATTGTTTACATTGTTGGGCGTGAGGTTGTAAAAATCAACCCTTAAAAAGTTCGTATATTTGGTTTCGTTGGCTTAATGAGGTTCGGAATTTGGTAGGACTGTGGATCCTTGTATGTGATGAATATGCTTCTATGGGTGAGGAGGAGAATAATTTGTTTTCTACAATTTTTTTATTAGAGTAAAACTACACAAAATACATGCATAAAAGATAAGGCATGCGCAAGTTACTTGGTGGCCCCGGGGGGGGGGGGATTTAAGTTTGTAGGAGATGTCATCACTGGATGCTCGGTTCATTTTGTAAGGATTTCGAAATGGTGAGAGTTATAGGGGTTCTGTGTGGCAGCATATCATCAAGTATCAGGATTGATCTTTTTAACCTTGTGGTCAGATAAAAGAATTTTGTTATTCAAGGAGAGGTACATGGACAACAGGAGGATCAGTTGTCAAGGAGACTGATCTCTTTTTTCAGAAGGTTTAACACATGTCCATAGAAGAGGTGTTCAGTTCATTTTGTTAGGCTATGATTTCAGGGTTCTACATGAATGTTTCTTTTCTTTCCTAAATTTGTTGTTTTCCATTTCTTTTGGGTCGCTTTATTAACATGCAAAAGATCACATCTAAATCATAAAAATAATGTATTTCTGTTAATTTTACTTATTGTTGATTGAATATTCTCCCATATTACGATGAGGCAAAAGAATAGAAAGTACTTTTCCTATATTACGATGACGGCTTTCACTTTTGCTTCAAGACTTTGGCATGACATGTTTTTATGATATTTAAATGCATGTGATTGGTTAACTTTCGGTTCTTTTTGCCCCTGTTTCTGGACATTTGGTGGTTGCTGTGTCTTTGTCCACAGATTACGGGTTTCAGGTGGCTTTTTATATAGATTCAAGGGGTGAATTGGTGAAATAGTGAGGCCATTTGGTAGAGATAGTCAGATTCTTCCTTTCTAAATTGTATAAGTTTCAAAATTTCCATCATCTTGAGAAATTTAAGAGAGAATGCTATTTCACGGAAAAAAAAAAAGAAAAAAAAAAAGGAGAGAAAATGCTATTAGCCTTTGAAAAATCTTATTTCAGAATTGTGGCTTATGATTCAATCCGTTCGTAGAAAAGGAAAGTAATATCTAGATGGTATTTATTGGAATTCACATTTTTGCAGGTGCCAATCATCATACACAATGAGAGTGAGCAGGCAAAAGCATGGAGTCAGGTTTTCAGTGAGGAAACTAAGAAACAATCTATTCCAGTCATAGCAGCTTGGCAATTGAATGAAAGAATGTAATTGTCTCCAAATTCTTATTTTGCTTGTTATCACTCTTCATTGCCATTGTAACTCATGTTTCTTGTAAAAATGCATTGTCATTGACTCTTTTCTCCAGGTACGGGGAGTTACAAGGTCTTAATAAGCAGGAAACAGCAGATAGATATGGAAAGGAGAAAGTGCATGATTGGCGTCGTAGCTATGATATTCCTCCCCCTAATGGCGAGAGCTTGGAAATGTGTGCTGAAAGAGCAGTTGCTTATTTCAAAGAGCAAGTATGTGGTTGATTGCTTGTTTCCAAGTGTCTGGTTCCATATTATATGTGTGTTTCTTGATTTCAAAGATCTTGGAGAGGCTTTTTAATGTATGATTGTAGATTTACTATTGGTTTAAAACTATATTAGGATAATGAACTTCTGAATAATGGAATACGTTGCAGATTGAACCCCAGCTTCTTTCTGGGAAAAATGTGATGATTGCTGCTCATGGGAATTCTTTACGGTCCATTATCATGTATCTTGACAAATTGACTTCTCAGGAGGTAAGAAACTATTATCATGTGCAAACTTTCTTGGATTTTTTGGTTTCTGGTACAAAGGACTTGACATGGCTTTAAACAGAGTTGAATAGTGAAACAAATCTCTGTAACCAACCCCATTTAATTAAGGAAAAACTTAATTGAATTCTGTGGGATTTTTTGATGCAGAATCGAGATTCCAGAAGCAGAAATCTGACGGTTTCTGTCCTTTAGTTCCTATACTTGTAATCCTATTTTTCTGGTCAATAAGTCAATTCTGTTAGGAGATTAGAAACCCTATTAGTTTTCGAACAATGTATTTATTGAAGGACTATAGAGCCATCACCCCTTCGACGAGAAGTGTTCGAGAGTTGTTGGATTTCTTCTTATTGTTCGAGAGAACCAAAATTCAGATTGAAGGTTGATCTTGTGGATCTGCTTCGACATTCTAATAGCCTCCGAAATACTGATTTAAATCTGGTGAATCAATTTATTTCTGTCCTGTTTTTGTTTTCTAGTTTCCTGTTTGCACCAGGATTGTTCCAGATCTCACAATCCAGCCGTCAGATCTTGATTAAATTTTGTGGGCCTATCCAATCTGCTAAACGCAACCAATTGATTACATTTTGAGACCCATCTGATCTGAATGTCGAAGCTATTAACTTTTTTATTCCCACAGTCTGGGTAATCTCCCCCTGGATTTGGTTTGGGATTAGTCTTCATTAATTATTGGGGTGAGCCGAGGGTAATTGATGCAGAATCGAGGTTCCAGTGGCAGAAATCAGATTTTGAAACCTAATTGTTTCTATCCTATAGTTCCTATACCTGCGATCCTAACTGTTTGGTTTTCAAATAAGCCTATTCTGTTAGGAGATTAGAAACTCCATTAGTTTATGGCCTTTTGCATTGTTCTGAACTTATTACTGTTCTTTCTACAGGTTATTAGCTTAGAACTGTCAACTGGGATTCCAATGCTCCACATATTTAAAGAAGGGAAATTTATCAGGAGAGGGAGTCCAGTAGCTCCTACAGAGGCTGGTGTTTATGCTTATACTAGGGTACGCTACTCTGTCTTCTTCAGTTGTTTTAATGCAGACTTAATTTCCTCTTCAGCTTCAAGTTTTGTATTCTTTATATTTTCATTAGAATGGGATGGAGATATGTGATTCTTAGTATCTGGTTCATTAATTTTAAGTTGCTTGTTGAGTCTTTTAAACATTGGTCAATTACTCAAAATTACATGTTTGGCGTCTGATCAACCATGGAAGACTGTAGGGAAAAAAAGGGGGACAGACCATGTAGTTTGTCCATGCAGTTTGACAATTGAGCCGCAAATGTGTATTCGAAATCGGGGTCTGAATTAAGAATTTTATAGCAGGTCCTGAATTTAGGTTAGGCATTCAGATTTGGTTTGGCTGAGAAAACTAAGGAAATAAACAAGTACCAACAGGGAAACTATAGAAGTTGCAGTCTTGCAGAAATTTAGAATCAAGGTGAAGAAATATATTTAGAATGAAAATTACGTTTGACCTAAGTGGCACACAAGGAAGGTGGGCTTTCCAGTTGATGCAACTCACCTTGGAGATCAACCTGATCGTACTTACAGTCGGGCCTTGCATGCAGCTCAACAGAGAGTTATTTGTTGTAACCTTGATTGATAAATTACTATTGCCTGTAGAATTTGGAAAGGATAGGGCATCTGCTACTATGAATCTATGTTGTATTTGTTGATTTCCAACATATGCTTTTATCTATTTGATCCCAACTCATGACTGTTTCTTTTCTACTTCTGATGACATTTCAATGCAGAATTTAGCTCTTTACCGGCAAAAGTTAGATGAAATGTTTAACTAGTGTACTTTCAGAAGCAGGTTAGTTTTGTGTGATTTAATCATCCTTCCAATCAAATTTCTTCCATGTGTATATCAGTATATGAAAGTTTCTGTTTGCACAGAGGCTTATTTATCCATTTTATAATCTTTTTTTTAGGGGCTAGGTTTTCTGTCACACGTTCATCCGGTCGGCGTCATAGTAGTTTATAAAGTAATTGAACGGAAACTACTTCCTTGCATCCAATGGTTTAAATTTCCATCTGCAGATGGTGTTATAGTGGCTCTAATTTTCTTTTGAAATGGTCAACTAAGCTTTGTTTTTGGTGCTTGGCCATATGTAATTTTTTTGATTTATGGGGATCTTGTAACTTCTATCTGTTAAAGGGACTGAAATAAGACAATGTACTTCTCTATTTGTATTGTTTGATTTTTTGCTGGCACATCTTAATGAATCCAGCTCCAGCCACGGTGTACCCCTCATCAAGAAAAGAAAAAAAGGCCTTTCTTTTGTTTACCTTCGCGTGTGTAGCTGCCAGGTTCTGCATTTTGTTGCATCTTACTTAATCTCGAATGTGAAAAGCTGACCCAATTTATATGGACATCTAAATGTACAAGTTTCTATTTCAAAAGTTTGAACTGCTAGATGGAGAGATTCCTAAGTGTATAATGGGGTTAAAGATTATTTGGTAGTCGGTGTGGGATTAAATTTCCGACATTCCCCCATTGCAATACATACTGCAAACAGCCGTACACATGGAGGCTAGACGGTAAAAATCTGTTCTGATATTGTGTAATGTTTAGATTCCAAAAGTTTGAATTAGTAGGTGGAAGCATTGCCAAGTGTATAAGAGGATTGAAGACTATTTAGTAGTTGATGATGGACTAAACTCCCAACATTATGTATCCTTCTCACCCCAAAGAGAGAGAAAGAGAGAAAGAGAGAGAGAGAGAGAGAGAGAGGGTCCATTGGCGGAAAACCTGGCCTGTTTCCAAGTTTACTGGTAGTTACACTCCCAAAATAATACAGATAAGAATTCAGGCAAGGGTGTAGATCGTTGGCCTAGATTGCATGTGCTGGCTTTAGAGCAGTTGTGGAGCTGAATTAACAAAGAGTGGTTTGTTAGTAGCATGGAACAGGCACACCTAGACTGTAGTTTTGGCTTTCTTTCCTTCTATATTAGGGTTGGGCGACTTGAGAGGATCTTTTTTCCAAGAGATAGAGAGAGAGAGAGAGCAATTGTGACAGTTTCTGTAATCTTATTTCAGTAGTTATTAAAGTTTGATTCGATGGAAGAACAGAATTGTTATAGTAAACGAGCATGGATACACATAGGAATGCATGCCAATCAATGTAGGCAAGGCTGGGAGGGTATTGATTGAATTAGGATTTAAAATTTGAATTATAAGAGACATGGGTCAAAAGATTCCAGTGCCAATTAGCAATTTTTTTTTTTTGGGCAAATAAAATATAACATATCTACCAAGCAATTAGAACAGGTAGATCAGCGACCATTATAGTAAGGAACCATGAGCTATGATCACTAGTATGGTATTTTAAAAAAGATTCCTTCGACGGCATTTGGAGCACTTGGACACCACTCACCAGATCTAACCATCTCATTTACCTGTCCATATTTGAGAAAAATTATTTTTAAATGTCCTTTATTTTATGGTTTACTTTACTCGATAGTAAAATACAACTGGTTTCCAAACCCAACCCAAGACGAGATCCAATCCCTAAACCTGACACCACCAAACCAGAGACCTTACCAGGTAAGTTAATCGATACCTTCAGGTCTACATTAGATTGGTGTCCAGGAGGTTTGAGATGTTCCAGCAAGAAATATGGTTAGTGGAAACTTCAATGATGGCGTGTTCAAAAAAGTACTCAATAATTTGCCAAACAAAGATGCACTTTCATAGTCTTCACATAAAAAGGACGTCTCGGTATACAAAATTCTCGTTACTGCAGGGCCTGGGAAGAAGCAAAATGTATATAGCCTTATTCTCACAATACAGAAAGATTGTTTTTGTGTTTCGAATCCATAACCATTAGGTTGTAATATGACAACCTTACCGTCACACCAAGGCTTACCTTATGTAAGGGGTCAAATTTCAAGACCACATCCACGAATCAAAAACATCCCAACATGCTAACCACCAGAAAAAATTTTAATCAAGTCAGCATGAGTTTATTTCGCCAAAATCCATTAGGATTCATTCCACTTTTTTGGGAGCCTGTGGTTGATGAGCATTCCACTGAAGCAACATCCATATTATTGAGGTACCTGATTATACAAAACCTTGTCAGTCAACAGGAATAAAACAGGATCAATGAACAGTAAATATATTATGACATCAAACAGGACAAATGAACAGTCAGTAGATTATGGGGCCACAATAGAATGCCGCTTCCTACTCCAGGTAGGCTTTCTGTCCAACCAGAAAATCACAAGATAAATCATCATTACATTAAGCATGCTTTTGGAACAACTAATCCAAGTGCTCCAGATCTATAAGAGGCTTCTTAGGTGATGGATATACTTATGGGAAAGCTGTTTTGCAGTATTAAAGATAAGTTCGACTTGTCAGCTGGTTATTTAAGTACTGTTGTATTGGTCTCAGATTTCCATTACTTAATCGGCTTGTTAATGGAGATCTAACCACCTAATGATTAAGGTTTATGAAACCCGGAAAACCAGAATCGCAGTCAAGGAATTAATTCCCAGATTCAAGAGAAAACTGATAACTCATTTAGGGTTGGTCTGATTTGGAAAGAATCCGGTCAAAAGAGTCTATCAGGGACGGAGAACAGTTCCGTAAAATTTGAAATAAAAGTATAAAACTGATGGACAGATTAGAAGATATTTACGATCCCACATAAATAAGGAAAACTGAAAACCCAATAGAACCAGACTTTCGATACTCAAAGAGTTAAGGCAGCAAGTATGAAACTGGTTTAATAATTAATATCACAAGCTAACCAGCAAACAAGAACCAGAAACCAAAATAGGAATCAGAACCAGATTACAGAAGTTCTAGAAGAGTTACACTTCAGATAGGAGACCAGAAATCACCCCGAAAGTAGAGTTCTATAACTGAAAGCATCAGAATTAAAGAACATGAGCTAGAACAGAAAAAAAGAAAGAATTATGGCAGAAATACCACTAAATAGAACAGCTAACTATTTAAGCAAAAAGAATTCAGAAGAGAAGGAAAACATCATGAGTACGAAGTTTATGGCCTGTTCTGAGAACTAACAGAAGAATAAGAGAAGAAGAAGAGTATATGGATTTCAGGAATCCCATCTGAAACGCTACCTTGGAATCACTACCAAGGCTTCCTGGTTCCTAGAATCACCACCAGCAGCAAGTATTCTGAATCTCACAGAATTGAAAGGCTGAAATGAGAATATCATTCATTAAAATTGTGGAGGCTGTAGAGCCTCAAAATTTATTTATAAAAACAGACAAAATCCAATCATGAAGAGTCTAACTTAATCATGACAAGATTAGGAAAGCAAAAACAAAACAGAAACATATAAGGAAACTCTTATGTGCATGACATGACGGCGTGACCTAAACTTACTAGGACTCTAAGCATAAAAACTCTAAACAGGACTGAAACTCATATTGATTATCCTAACCTGACAATAAGACTGAATAATAAATAAAATAAGAAAATAACAGTTCTAGAAAGACCCCTACTGTAATACCCCAGTTATCTGAGGTATTGTTAGTGAAAGAATCTTTCTGGATCCTTCCAGGTAGTTCCTAAGGTTGCTGAGAAGCGAGGGTATTTTGGTACTTTGCCAGCCCTAGGTAGGACTGCAGTTTAACTAACTTAGATGTACAGTTGTTTAAGAGACTCTGACTAGTATTTTACCAACCATGTTATGAGTTGAACCACAGGCTTATATAGATAATAGAAGATTATTAATTCTATGTGACTGATATAGCCAATTATGTAAATAATTGTTTAATCTTAAACTATGTAATATTATATGTTATTTATAATATAATACTATTATATTATTTTCTATGATAAAAGATCATAAAAACCCTATTTTTGTTTTAGTGGGCCAAGTGGACAAGAAAGAGAGTGAGTGGAGTGATTAAAAAAAGGAGGAAATTTTGGGCTGTTTTTGCCTGGCCAGCCTCAAGAGGCCACGGGCCTTGAGGCCTGCAGCTTGAGGCCAACCCCATTTTTTGCAAAAAAATAAAAATAAAAAAATAAAAAATAAATAAAAATGACAGCTCAACCTTTGAGCAGTCAATTGTTTGTGTATTGTGCTAATGCCTGTAAATACAGGTGTGGGGATTTTTGTAAGTAAAATTAAAGGCCTAGGGGCCTTGAGATATATATTAAAGAGTTGAGGAAAATGTTAGTATATATTTCTTTAAGGATACCAAGTTAGTTTAATATAAGTGTGTTTAGTTGTTAAGAAACAAGGGTATATCAGTACTTACACTAGGTATTTAGTAATACTAATTAAAAGTATATAATCAGGAGTTTGTTTGCAAACAATCCATTTCCTCTTCATACGTATGGTTCATGCCTTAGGAAAAAAAAAAAAAAAAAATTCAGCAGTAGGAAGAAAAACAGTGGAAGAAATCTGAAGTGGAGAAGAGGGAGGAGTGAGAATGAAGAGGGATAGAGTGAAAGACTGAGGAAAGGAAGAGAGCAGCTGAGCTGTTCATCAAATAAAAAGGATTTCTCTCAAATTCGGTTGGATAAGAAGTGTTCAGCAGCAGCAGCAGTTGAGGGATTTCTTTCACCTAAGGTAGGAATCTGAATCCGCTTTGTATTGTGAAAATAATGATAGAGAAGATGGTTGGGAAGTGTGTAAGGGTTTTCTGTTGTCACTTGGGCAAAGAGATGCTGACCGATTCTCCTGTTGAAGCCACCTTATGCACTTGGAAACTCAACAAGAGTTGAGAATAGAGGATGGACAGCAAGGTTATGAATCCGTAAAAAAAAACGTACTCAAGAATGAACCGCTAGACAGTATAGTTTACAGGCCCTAGAGATTGAAAATGAATGACATGAACTTATGTAATGGACAGCAGTAGTATGCTTGAGGACTGAATTAATGAAGGACTGATATTTTAATGTGTTACAAAAAAAAAAAAAAAAAAAAAAAAAAAAAAAGAGGAACAATCAACCTGCTAAAGCGACAATTGCTGGACGGCAAAGTTGGTGGACTGGAAATAACATTTTGGACCATGAAATGGACTGTAAATTAAGTATGTTTTAGGGACCCTAATGCATAAGAAGCATACAGTGCTTGGACAGCTTGAGTTAAAAAAAGAAAAGAAAAATGATTTATGATGAATGAACAGAAGACTATGATACTTTGGACTGCATTCATGTAATGATGTTTTCCAAAAAAAAAAAAAAATGAAATGATGAACCATAGTTGTTATTTATGACTAATTCTTTAGTAATGTTTCTTTATTTAGATATTATTCATAAATAAGCAATCCCCTATTTGAATCCAATAAAAATAATTTAAAATTCAAATTCCGAAGGATAAAAGTCAACCCTTCGTTCAAGAACAATCATATTTTCGGGTGCGGGGCGTTTTCAACTTCAAATGCTGGCTTTTTTCCAAATATAAATTCCATATCTTATTATAGTAAGTATCACTAAAACCAAGAGTGCGCCAAAATTTCTTGCTTTGATGCCCAAAAATATTTACATTCGCGACTTTTACGTTCCCTTGAACAGGTTTGCGGTGTAACTCCTTCTTATAACTTCGGTTCAAGCTCCGGTTTGTTGGAAGCTGATTATACTGCTTTGCTGATTTGAGTTGCTTGAATCCGAAATATATAAAGGAGTTACACCCGGTAAAATTTGTTAGAAATAAGTAAATGTTAGTCATAAATACGTGTTGCCTCTTAACTCTTATTTGTCTTTGTTGTTTTTCTTATTTATTAGCTTGTCTTAATGTTTATTTATGTAGAATGCCGCATATATATATAACATTATTGCATTAATATATTAAAAATATAAAAAATACCTGGCGCCTTGGTCGCCTGGCGCGCCTAGGCGGCGCCTAGGCGCCTAGGCGCCCAGGATGGCCTCAAACGCCTTGGATCGCCTTGTCGCCTTGACAACTATGTGATGAACTGCAGGACTGGGTTTCATTACAAGAATCTATGGACTGAGATGTTGGAACATAAGCTAAAATGAATGGACATCCCCTATTTTGGGAGGACTGTAATGTTATGTTAACAAAAAAGAACCTGCTGCTGTAAAGTAGCAAGAGCAACAACGTATAAGTTACTGAAACCATGAAAGCTTAGGGCCTGTTTGATAAAACTTCTACTCCTGGATTCTATGGATTCTGGCTCCCAGGGAGTCATTTTGGAGTAGAAGTGCGTTTGATATGTCCAATTGGATTCCAACTCCCACAGAGTGAACCGGATTCAAAATGGCTCCAGAATCCAAAATTTTGGAGTCATAAATACTTGCTCCAAGTTGTTGGATCAACTTTTTGGAAGAAAAAAAAAGAGTGGACTCTCGACTCTAACTTAACCACAACCACCACCACCACCACCATCATCGCCACCACAACCACCGCCACCACAACTACCATCACCGCCACCACCCACCACTCACGACCATCGCCGCCGCCGCCACCACCCACTTCCACCATTGCCACCACCACCACCACCACCACCACCACTACTGCCACCACCATCACTGCCACCGCTGCCGGCACCACCACGACCGCCACCACCACCACCACTGTCATCACCATAACCACCGCCACCACGCCGCCACCACCACCACCACCACCGCCACCCACCACCGCCGCCGCCACCACCACAACCACCGCCACCACCATCCACCACCCACCTCGCACCACCCACCACCACCGTCGTCTCCACCACCACAACCACCGCCACCACCACCCACAGGCCACCACCCACCACCTACTGTCGCCGCCACCACCACCCACCACTACCAAGATTATTTTTCTAGACTTCGATTGGGGGGCTAGTGTGTTATCAAACATGTTTCTAATCCAGAGAGGCTCTGGAATAGATTTTAAAATTGCATTATCAAACAAGTTTTTATTCCAAAATAATTCTGGAATAGCCTGGAGTAGAATCTAAATTTGAACCAGAATCCAGAATCCAGAAGCAGAAGTTTTATCAAACGGGCCCCAAGGAATATGCGTACTATAAGTTAGGGGTCAAGGTTTAATGTTTTTGTGTGTTTTAAAACACTTTATAAGCAGGGCTTTAAATGCCTGAGTTAAAGACTTTCAAAGAATGGAAGTGAACGAGATCAGGAAATGGCTTATGGACCTAGGAGGACCCGGCGGCCATGAAGCCTGTCCAGCCCGGCCACAAGAGACCAGGTCCCCTTGAGGCCAGAAACCATGCAGGAAGCAAGGCCCGAACCTTGCAGTCTACCTTGTTGCAACCGCCTAGGCCAGCAGCCCAGCAGTCCAGCAGGCCGCAAGCTGCCTGCCAGGCTGTGGCTGCCCAGCCACTTAACCCTAGTAGGCCTGAGGCGGCCAGGCCAACCTGTGCTTTGAGGCCTGACCACCTCAGTGGGTATTTTTGGGGAAAATGACCAGATTGCCCCTAGTTGTAAGTTAAAATTTCTGCAGGGGCTAAATGACCAATATGACCCTGCAATAAAAGAATTGTTAGCAGATATAAGAAAAGGGGGACTTTGGTTTAATGACAAAAATACCCCTAGTTATGATAAAAGATTCTTGTGAAGGAATTAGAAAGAGAACTTTCAGGGAATGACCATACTACACCTAGGTTATAAGATAGTGCATTTAACAGAATTAGGAGAGGGGAAAATTTTAGAAAATGACCAATTTGCCCTTGAATTTTGTCAGGGCATTATAGTAGTAAATTTTTTAGTAGAACAAAAGGGCATTTTGCAAAAAAAAGCATTTTGTCTTAAAACAAGAGTAGAGTTTTTTTAATAGTATATTTTTAACAGAATGAGAAGGGCTTTTTGGTCATTTATGGGAATCAGAAATGTTAAAGTTCTTAGACAAGTAGGACGCTAATAAGAGGATGTTATGTTATTTAACAGTTCGAGAAGAGGCCGAGGCCAAAGAAGTAAGGGGGGAAAACTGAACAAGCTTCCCCACATAGCAGAATGGAGAGAGACTGACAAAACACCAGGTGAGGGGATTTACCTGTGTATGTTTAAATATGATGCTATGTAATGAGTGCTAAGTTGTGATGCTTTGAATCACCAAACATGAATGTATGTATGGTATGTTTTAATACAATGCCTATTATACTATGAGAATTATGCTAAGTAAGAATGGGAACAGAACTAGTTATGACAAAACCAGAATAAGAAAAGGAATGCCAGAATGGGATCCATTCTGGTAAAGCACAGTATCGGCACGAGGCCATCAAGAAAGGAATAAGTGTCTGCATGAAGCCGACAAGAAAAAAAAAAGTGTTGGCAGCAGGCTGACACAAGAAAGAAACGAAATAAATAATAAAGTTATGATGATGATATGAATAGAGAACCCGTGGTTGCTGCCCCTAACCAGTAAGGGGTTAGGCATTAGTTAGGAGTATAGATGGTTACCCATGATCAGCGTGTGATGGTGAATCGTTCCGGCACGTCTGTTTATGTAAAAACCCACCTAGGGTGCAATGGTCATACGTTCCGGTACGTTTGGCCTGGGGGAGTAGTCCAAGGTGTGGCGATGGATTCGTTTTGGCACATTTGTATATGATGGTTTCCAACATGTGATGGTGATTCGTTCTGGAATGACTGAAAACGTGATGTTATGTTATGATGGTACTCCTCACCTATGACTGCACGTACGACAGTTCCAGCAAACACCACACTATTTCTACCCAGGTCTTTTTAGAATGGATATTTAGGATTGTTGCATCCTTGCCATCCATGTTATGTAGTGATGCTATGTTCATTGGTTGTTATTCTTCACTATGTATGTATATTTGTTTGTTATAATTCTGTTTAGTGATTTTAACTGCCATGTTGCCCAATTTATGATTGTCACCTGTTCATATCCCCTGTTGATGCTATCACATGCTTGGATGTTATGTTTATGTTGTATGCTTGGTCCATGTTTAAACATAGACAGGTGTGTTCTTCACTTAGCTGTGAGCTCACACCTTCATCTTTGATGAACCAGAGACAGAAGATGAGATTCCAGAGGCTAACACTGAACCTGAGCAGACATTGCCAGGAGAGGGTAGAACTGAGTCCTAGGGACTCCCAGATAGAGTGAGGGAGAGAGTTTACCATTTTATAACTCTTAAAGCACAGTAGGATGATAAGTTCAGCATTGTATATATGTACAGTTGAGTGAGTAAGCAAGGGACGGTTTTGTTGTGTATCCTCCCCTGAAAGTAGTTGTAATTATGTTATCTTCTGATGTAAACAACTTGTTATCAGGTTGTGCTTGTTTATAAGTTTATGTGCAGAATGTGGATGTGTATTGTCGAGACACGCTTCGCAATGTTATGTCTTAGTTGAGACCCAGGTTAAGAAAGGGGGGAAAAATATGCCTAGTTTGCAGTATTAATGGTCAAACCTATTGATCCGGGTATTCATTTACCGATTTACCCCTATTGTGGCGCCCCACCCTCGGGCTTGGGGCGTTACACCTACAATCTGGTTTTGGGGAAACCAGAAAAACCCAAACCGCATGGTTTGGTCTGAACCGAAAACTGGTTCAATGGGGAACCACAGGCCTATTTTTGGACCCGACCTTATTCCTCCTGCAATTGTACTTGATGGACTACCTTGCAACTGCATCACTTGTGGGATTTGGAGAAAGCCTCATCTTCCAAGCAGTACCAAATGCCACTAACAATTGCTAAATTGGCTTCCGGCTTAAAAGATCCTTGAAAAAACTATGCCCTTACAATAATTTGGAGAATTTGGTAACTCAGTCAGTAACTGTCCAACTGTGGAATAGATTAATAAACCAACCTCTGGAAAGAATAGAAAAAGAAGAAGGAAAATGGAAAAGGAAAAGGAGATAGGAAGAGGATATGGGTACCAGCCACATAAAAGCGTTCAACAATAAAGTTCATAGAAAACTTTCAATGCTAATGTGAAAATAGGAAACTAAATAGACTCAGTAATTTCATTCATATGGTACATGAAAAATCATGAATTGAGTTGAACCCATAACCAGGGTTTCTATATGCAAAATTCAGTAGATCGACTCATTCCTAGATGATGTACCAAAGAAAATGAAATTCAAGAACACAAATGTTCCTTTAAGGTGAAAAAGAAGATACAAAGGTCATCAAAACATGACTTTCGGAACTCAAAACTCACAAATAAGCCAGAAGAATTTTAATTACCAAGCTATATTCCTATTGGAAGCATTTCGAGATTTCACCCTGCATAGGGTACAAAGGCAGGCCTGAAGGCCATTCCCACCCCCAAATCAACTAACAGGATTAAAACTGCCTAAAAAAGAAGAATAGCATGGACAGGGTGAACAATCTGTATGATTTACTTGTTTCTACCAATCTCATTTACATCTCCCAATTAATGGAGAACAATCTGGCAAGGAGTTGCTATTATGTGACTGAACTTGACCAGATGATAGTTTTATAACATTTCTGTATCAACCCCAAGAGCACAGCAACGTGTTAAGAATATGGGCCAAAGCTTATCGTAATGAACTGGCACAAACATACTAGGAAAATTTGATGTTGTCTATTTATATGATGCTATGAGATCATGCCTTCCAATTTCAGACAACCTAAAAAAGTCCATTTCTTTAAGGTCATTACATTTGCAAATATACAGTCAACATTTGGTACTGTAAAGTGTTAAGAAGCTCAAGGTGTTTCAAATGCTTTGAACTTTATGACAAATAATAATACATTCTATGGATTCTTTTCTTCTCAGAGAAGGATCAAAATATCTAGAAACATGATTTAAGAGAATGAAATGGCCCTAAATAGAATAGAATTTCAGATAGACTTGGTGTATCCTATCTCAAATGCGGAAGAATATTCTGATGATAATCTATCAATAAATGAATCTCATCTGTTTCCACACAGCACATCAGGTTCACAAAGCAGCAGCCATAACCACCATGAGTCTGTGTATTCAATATAATTGTCTATAAACCCATTTTAATTGTCATTATTAATATAGGATTAGAAGAAGCTGTACTTTAAGAAAGAAAAGAAAGCAAAAGAATCCACATAAGAGAAGTTAATAGTGATAATTGACACATAAAGATCTCTAAAACATGTCAATTAAATTATGAAAATTAATACCTGCAAAGATGGCAACAGTAGAATCAGTCCTAAGGCATAGATGAATGACATACGTTATAGAAAAAATGTTCTTTCGATGTTAAATGCACAAGAATCGGCTAGATCTCCAAATATTAATGATTGTGGACATCAAATGAAGTGTCATCCAGATACATATGTGATAGAATAGCTGTACTCAACAATGTAATCAAAGCACAACAATCCATGCAAGAGAAATAGTACTGATAATGATCTCAATGTTGATTAACATTTAGGAAAGGCATACCTGCAAAGATGCCAACAGTTGTCAGATTTGAAATGACCATCGTGTGGTACACAAGGTATTCAGTCAAGAAATGACCAAAGGCATAAATGAATGACAGGAAGGTGGCTAGATATATGGGCTTGTTTTCAAGGTTAAATGCACAAAGATAGCAAAGAGTGCATGTCAGAAGGGTCCAGACTCCAAATGTCCTCCCATGAACTTCAGTCACTACAATAACAGCAATACTTTCCATCAGAAAACAAATGCGACAGAACAAATAATAACACAATGCGCACATAAGAGTCGAATCAAAAGAATATAAACTTCTATTAAACTAGAAAATCTTGGAAATAGAAAATTCAACTATTACCTAACAAGAGAACTTATTTTATGCAGAAGTCAAATTAGCTTAAAGAGATAAAATGAATCTGAAACAAGCATGACTCCATATGCAACAAGAATGGGAGAACAGCTTAGTTGGTTGACGAGGGATTAGATATCCACGAGCAACTACAGTTATGATTTCCCTGTCACGCAAAGAGTAGGAAGCAGGCAATTCGGACCATAAGAACTACAGAGAAGAAATTAGGCTAACGAGATTATGTGTATTGCGATGGAAAGACTTCAGCAACTTAGGGAGTCTCAATAATGTGTATTGAGATCCCTAATCAATTCAATTTATAATAAGGACTCACCCAACCATAGGAGGGCAAAACAGTACACAAGAAAATAAAATAAAAGAGAGAGAGAGAGAGAGAGAGAGAGAGAGAGAGAAGCTGATGGCGCTATCGGAATTATCTGGCACTGATCCCGAGAGGCCTCTCCCCCTTACTTCAAAGCCCATTAACAGCCACACTACTCATCATTCTTCTGAACCAACAAATTCTACACCCCCCTCACAGTTGTCATTACCGAATCAAATTATAGAATCCCAATGACGTCTTATTGAATACAATTGGGACCTAAATTATGAATAATAGGATTCATAATGATTCACCAAAACAAATAAAAAAAAATACAGAAAATCAGAAAGCACTGATTATTTGATATAATTGAATGCATACCAGCAATTGAAAGCCATAAAAATGAAGATTTGGAAACTCATAGACCCATACTCCATACAAATATTGTTATAAGATTCACATTACACTCCCCAGCACCCAAAAAAAAAAATCCATATACGAGTAAGAGTAACAACCACACCCTTTTAACCAAAGAACAATTTTCAGTGCAGAATATAAGCTATTCTTATAGCAGCAAAAAGAGGGTTGAGAGGAAGAAAATCTCCAAATCTCTAATTCTTGCTCAGGGTAACTCAAAGCAGCAAAAGAGGGTGCCCAAAACCCTAAATGTATCAGAAGAGTAAAGAAAAAAAAGGACCATATGAGTAAAGCAGTTGAACCAATTTCCTCAATACGATCGGGAAGAATTGAAAGATCCAAATGAATCAGTCTGATTCTACGACCCAGTGACTAAATGGATACTGATTCAACCAATTCTTCCCAGACTACGACACAGTAGAAATGTGTGATTCAAACATTGAATCTCTATGGTTTTAACAAAACTAAATTGATCAGTCAAAGATGGAAAAAATGAAAGAGAGAAAGAGAAGCTCACTTGTGGTGTTGGAGAAGACAGCAAGTCGGAGAGCCCATATATCAAAGAATCCAAACCAAACTGAAATCAGTCGAAGGAAACCAACGAACATCAACCACCACCCCAACGGCCTCATCTTTAGTCAAAATCTTTACGCTGTAAGAGACTTGAACAACTTACATTATATATTATCAGCCGATAATCAACCGATGGCTTTTTTTGTAAATTTGATAGGACAACTGTAGCAAATGGAGAGCAATTTTGTCTAAAAATTTTGAGGAAGCACCCATCACCCACCGTCCACCACTTTCAAAACGGAAGAACTCAAGATCGATGTGGGGTCCAACCTAGTTGGCTAAAATTAGTGGGCCAGTCGACCAGAATCCAACAAGTCGATCCCACCAGCAATTCACGCGAACGGCAAGGATCGCGGGAAGGGGGTGACTAGAAGGGATGGCTGTGTGCGCAGTCACAGGTAAGGTTGTCAATTTGATACCGAAATCGTATATCATATCTTTATCAACAATATCAGTATATACCGTTTTCTATTCCGTATCTAATGGTTCAAGTTTTGATACCGTTTTATATTCAATATCGACAGTGGTTCATACAGTCATACTAATATACCGATAGCACATACCATTTTTTTATACTATTTGTATACTGATTTGTATTGATTTATATACCATTTATATATCTTATACCGTTTATTATTGGGTCCTACATTGTCCTCTCGCATTGCATTGGTTGACATAGCAGTATAATTGTATTCCGTATCCAATTAGAACCGTATTTCGGACTGAATTAAAAACCGAAGCTACCAGATTAAAATTCTATTTCTTACCTTAAAAAATCCATATGCCACATATGCTAAAAACTGTACTGAAACGTATTGATCCGATACGGAAATGATAATGCAAAATCATATTTCTACTGATACGGTACAATAATGGTGTTGCCACTAGAATCCGCACTTAGATCTTCCAAGTTGGGATCAATCTGCAAATGACAATATTTGAGCAACGAAGGTCAAGCTTATTGCCCTAGGGTTACTCCGACGTATAAATGAGGATTTTTGGCAACAGCCAATGAATGAAGTCAATACTTTTGGGAGAGTCCGACCTGGGAAATGATGAATGTTGAGATAGAAAATGGCAATATGGTAACAGTACCAAATTAAAAATGGAAAAGAACAGTAAATGTGGAGTAAAGTTAGGGGTAGAACATTGATGTTTGGGATATAAATCATCTCCATCCATCCAGTCAAACATCGAAATACTGGGATACACCGGGCACACATCCCAATATAATCTCAGCCGTTCGATGTTCGATTAGACGGATGGAGAAGATTTATATACCTGATGTTTGAGCCCTTTTTATAGGGACTTGAGAAAGGGTTAGAACTTAGAAGTGGGGTGCACCTTTGGAGTGCAGTATCAGAATTCTGGAGGTCATATTTGTCACTGACATAAGATAGTAATGACGGATGTGCCCATGAAGATGGTTTCTCTATGAAAAGATGATTTTGCCCCCAATAGTTTTGGGATTTGAAGACGTCCATGTGTCATGTTTTCACTAGTTGCTGGTATTTATACCCAACAATTGCCCACTATTCTTTTGAATATGTAAATTCCAATTGAGTAAGTTAAAGAATAAATTTTACGGTGTTATGTCCATACCTTTCTACCCTCCTCAAACATTTGAGTCGGTATTCGAGGTGCTGGCGGTGTATTCGGCCGTGCCAATAGGTGCTAGGTCACAATGCGAACAAGTCATCTCAGGTGCATCTACTTGATCATGCCTAGTTCAGGGGGAGGATTCAACTCGGCGGATGAAGAGACCTCCTTTGGCGCGTTTACTTGATCATACCGAGGTGCTATGGGAGGGTTTAGATGGGCGGGTAAAAGAGACCTCCTCAGGGTCTATTCAGTCATACCGAGGTGTTGAGGGGTCCATTATGTTAGTGAGAACATCTGTCGATCTACCTTCCTCAAGCCGGTCTGCTCAATTGTGCCGAAGTGAATGGATCCAACATTGTCAATGATACGTGAAATCTGATCTATCTTCCTCGGGCTGTTCAGCTTAGGCTCTCTTTGGTTTGTATTATATAATGTATTATATAATATATTATAAAATTTATGATTGTTTGATATGATTTATAATGTCTATTTATAATTAAAATAAATCAATATAATTCATTATCTATAAATAGGTGAGTAGCTGTTTATCATTATTAGAATAATCTATTAGGTGATTGTTTATATTTTTCATTATATATTGTATTATGTTTAGTGGTACCAAACGATCATTATTTATTACTCATAATCTATTATCATAATTGATTTGTCACAAATAACTCATAATATATTATATAATACAAACCAAAGAGAGCCTTAGTCACACCGAGGTTAACGGATCGTTAAGGTGCAGAGGTGACGATTGGCGCAGAGGTGACGATTGGCGTTCGATCTACGTGCCAACCAACCATTCTAAATCAATTTTTAAAATATTATTTTGACACGTGAGATTATTTATGTTCTTTACAAAGTTTGAACAGCCACAAAATAATGGCACGTAACAAATAAGTTAGACAGTTTTGAAAATACTGTCGGCCATCTATTCATTAATCCTAATTCCTCTTTTTCTCTTTTTAATTATAATGCCCTATGCAATCTTTTTGGCTAAAATAGATATCAAACGTAACCTTGATTTAACAAGAATGCCGCTTGAATTAAATGAGAGGGTAGTTATTCATGGAATAAAAGAATGTCATGTTTTTAAAAATCACAACAAAAATCCAAGTTATTCACATTCGTTATTACAATTCTTTTTTTTTAAATTTTAGATAATTCTCATAATGTTTAGAGCACTAGTACACATGCGAACACGATCTGAATGTCAAAACAAAAATGGTATTTGATTTTAAATTAAACCTTGAAATTTGATATGTGACTAATCTAGACCATGTCTTTCTTATCCAATAGTCAAGATGGAGACATCATCTACCAACGTGGCAAAATAGATGACTTGTGATGTTTAAAAAAATAATATATCCTTGTGACAATAATAATTTACCAAGTTAAAATATTTGTATGCCAGTCCTAGTCCTACTCGACAACCTCAAGTGTATGTTGAATGTCTGTGAGGAGTTCTGATGTGATATTGATGAGTCTAATTCAGTAGTCAGTCATATACCACATCAGCATATAACCGATACTGGCCGAAACCAGTATGGTCATATCCGATACCTATACCCGTTCTGATACCGTGAACTAAATCCATGAATGCAGGTCCCACGACCAGATCTACAAGATCTCCCTCAGTCGAATCAAGACCAAGGATCTAAAACTAGGTATCGACACGGTATCGGCCACGTCCAAAACTAGTCCAATCTGGAATGTTGTATGGTTCCAATGGGAAACTGACATGTAAATGATACCATATATAATAATATTAAAACAAGGTTGGATCAGCTATCGTTCATATCCAAAACCGATACGAATACAAGTATATAACATTGTAATACTGAAATTCCAAAGAATCCCTCCTCTTTACCTCTTGTCTTCCACAGATTCATCTGCATGACAAAACTTCGTCCACAACAAAGATTCAATCAAGAGTAACAAACCAGAGAGAGAGAGATCATATTAATTTCAAACTTCTAATCTAAATTAAGAGCATCAACTTCTCAGTTCTGGATCACTTTGCCCTTGAGGTCTACCCAAGTTAGTTGTCCCTTGACTAGAATCTATATCTGAAGCACCACTGCTACTACCATTGGCCGCCATTGAACTGTCATCAGGCATGCATTCCCCTGAATCAAACCCTTGGGAGGATGGGTTAGTTTGTCTAGAGTCATCAGATTCTAATTCTGAGACAACTGGACCAAAAGGAGAGGCATTTGCCAGGGAAGGTTGTGGGTTGCCAAGAGAATTCTTTTTGGTCCAAAGTGCAGGCATTTTTTTGTCATCTTCTTGCATCCTTTCAGCAAAATCAGCAATGTTAAAACGCATTTGATTATTTCCTCCAAATGCTACCTCCAGCTTGTCCATGTCAAAGAGGTCATCCATAATCTTCTTACTGTCAGGGTCATCTGAGTAAACAAACTTTACTTTCCTGTAAGTCCTGGGCTCTAGAAAGGGTTTCACCACCTGCAACAATAGAGTCTGTTAAGCCTCAAGGACAGTCACAGAAAAGGCATCTTGAACAGAAGCAGTTAACATTAACATCAGCAAAACTATAATCAGCACAAAGAATCTCTCAACTGCTTGCAACTGACACGTTAACACATTATTCACAATGGAACTTGGAACAAATCACCAAGTGGTTCCCCTTTCACTGCAGAGGATGACCACCTGAGCAGCATATATCTGATAAAAAAGCAGGTCCCGAGCACAGAAATTCTTCATATATCCACCCTGTTAAATTCCTTAACAGATAGTATTTACCAATCCCAATTATCAGAGGTCATAGATTGAAGATGTGCAATATTGCAGTGCACTTTTTTTTTTTTTTTTTTTTAGAGGGGTGGTGTTTAGCAGAATCCATAATTTTCTTTGCAAGTAATGAATGGGGAAAATGGTAACAAAGAAGCAGGGGAGACAGATTTACCTTATAAAAGGATTCAAAGATCTTGGGAGGATTGTACAGGATAGCCACACCTAGCCTTTCTGGGTAATGTTCTTGTAAAACATGGGCTGTGTCGATAGCTACCTTCACAGAAATATTTGACATATTAAAGCCCAGGAAATCAATGAGCCAGACCATTTGTTCTTGTTCGGGTGAAAGGTTTAAAATCGCATTCTCCATGCAATATACCAAATACCTAATTTGTCCTCGTGCTGACTTTGTGTTCTGCAGTTCAACATATGAATTAGGAAAGAGTAATCAAGGCAAAACAGTGAAACAAAATGTGTTCCAATTAGAAATAGAAAAATTTTCAATCTTTCCTCCATAATATATGTATATTTACTGATACTCCCTTTGCAAATACTTCTGCACAATTGTACCCAAATATTTAAACTTACTCAACACTTTCTCCCCTTCTAACTTCAATTCCAACATTGCCTCTTCTTAGCAAATCACTTCACAATCTATGACTTGTTTCTTTTAAAACAAATTGTAAGATATAAATACATCCAGATCAGATTATTTTGTCTGCTCCATTGACCCAATTAAACCAGTGTGATTTAGTTTTGTGTAAGGCTAATGCTCATTGATGGTTCTAGCTATCTGCTAACTTCCCAGTTCTGCTATTGTAAATGAAGTAAAAAAAGAAGTAAGAAATCATGTAGCAACCCTACTAGATGTAGTCCACTGTAAATTGTTTCAAAAAAATGCTAGGAGAGGCAACAGATTAATTTAAAATAACATATTGTAATATGGGTTCATATTGGGTCCAAGGGTATAATTGTCTAGGGTTACTTTATTTCTTTTATTCCCTTGTAATCTTTTGCCTATATAATAAAGCTGACCTGTCTCTCAGGAAAGCTAAATCAAAGCGAGGATCCTCCTTGATGTTTGTGCCCTAGTGCCGCCGCTATCTTTTGTTAACGCCGCTGCCATCTCTTCATCCTATCGCCTCCGCCTCTCTCTCTCCTCTTGACCTTCTACCGCCCCTTCTTCTAGCGGCATCTCCCTCTTAGCGTTGCCTCCCAGCAGCCCTCGGTGCCCATGGTTTCCACTGAGGGTTATTAAAGATTGTCAACCCGTTTTTTGCGATATCAATTTCCTTCCACCGAAATCAAATGTTTCCTGCAGCTGTTTGATTAGCCAGGTTCAGCTATGCTCTATTCCAATTAACCTTTTTCTCCCTTACTTGTACTGTCTAATACTTAGCCATGTTGGACGTGACGACTACATCGACTGTTCCCGAGGACTCTCTCTCTCTCTCATTCTTATTTTCCTTCTCCTTCATTCTTCTCTTTCCTTCTTCTTCTCCCCTCTCTTTGGCCATGGTGGCATAACTCATGCAAGGCCGATCAGAGCTTCTCTGGCTTTCTTACGTTCCTTGTTTGTTCCATTAAACTGGATGAGAATAATTATTTTGATGTGGTTTCCTTCCTACTTCCTTTCCGTAGCTTCCCATGATTTCTCAGGATACTCTACCAAAGATGCTCAGAAGTTTATTGTTGATGACGCAGATCAGAGTACAAGGAGTTTTGATAACTACCTGGTACTGTCGTATCTTATTAGCTCTATGGATCCAAACATTGCACGAGGGTATTTATTGCTATATTTGAATGCCAGTATATGGAAAGCTGCTAAAGAGACCTACTCGCAAGTAGAAAATGACGCTCAAGTATACGAACTGCAAAAAAAAATTCATGATACCAAGCAGAAAGAGCTTTCATTGCCTCAATGTGATTCTAAGTTGAGAGAAATGTGACAAGAGTTGGATTATTATGAAGTCTTTTCCGCCTCTTGTCTCACAGATGCCATGAAATTTGCCAAGCAAGAGGACAAATTTTGTGTCTATGTTTCCTTGGCCGGTCTCAATGTGGAGTTTGATCAGATACGTGCTCATGTTTTGAGTCATTATCCATTCCCTTTTTTGGAGCAGGCCTACGCTATGGACCAATATGAGGATAGCAGGCGAACTGCGATGTTACAACCTGCTTTGCCTGATCGCTTTGCTCTATTTTCTGGTTTGGGTTCCTCTAGCACTGGCAGTTCTTCTCAACCTGACTATCACCCTAGTTCAAATAAAGAGCCAATTAAATGTGAGCTTTGTGGCAACCTGACTATCACCCTAGTTCAAATAAAGAGCCAATTAAATGTGAGCTTTGTGGTAAGGAACATTACTCTAAAGAATATTGTTGGAAGCTCCATGGTCCCCCTGCTAATGGCAAGGGCCGTGGTTGTGGTACGGGTTCCGCTCAGGTTCATCAAACAGAGACTAATGATGTTGATGTCGCTCCTCTTGGACATTATGATTTGATGAACCAGACTCATCGCTTTTTATCTCAGTTGAGCCCTTCACTGTTTAAATCTGCCGCTGTTTCTTCGCTTCCAACTTTGCTAATTCAGGAATTGCCATCAGTGGTCATTGTGCCTCTATTACATCCAATCCTTGGATCATTAACTCAAGGACTACCGATCGTATGACTGGTTCTTCCCTTCTTCTTCTTCTTCTTCTTCTTCTTCTTCTTCTTTTTTTTGAGTATTTTTCTGGTTCTTATAAAGGAAAATTTTGAGCTGCAGATGGTTCCCTCTCCTCTATTGCTAGGAAGGGTTCCATCAAATGCTCTTCCTCTCTTTCACTATCATCTATTCTACAAGTTCTAATTTTTCTACTAATATTCTATCCCTTAGTATCTTGACTCGGGATTTGAATTGCAAAGAGTCAAAGACACCTTTTCCCCCTCTCATTGTGTGTTTCAGGACTTGGTGATGAAGCAAACAATTGGCAGTGGTAAAGTAGTTATATGTTCTTGCATCACCCTCCTCAGAGTATGTTCTTGCATCACCCTCCTCAGAGTCTTCGGCCCAGATGACACAAGCCTATTCCTCCTTTATGGTTACATTGGCAGCTTAACATATGTGGCATCACCGTTTGGGTCATCCACTTGTTAGGACTTTAGTCAAGCTTTTTCCTCAGTTTTTAAAGCCATGTACTTTAAATGAGTTTTTCAAAGCTATGTACTTAAGGGTCATATCCCAATAAATAATTACTTAAGGGTTTTATCCCAATAACTAATAACTTATAGGTCCCATAAATTAATAAGTAATAAAAAACCTCTTACCATCTCTTTACTCTCAAAACCCTAATTTTTTTTTTTTTTTTTAACATTTTCTACCTTGTGAACTGCCTTAGGCTCTTCATCTTGGTTTTTGGTATGAACAGACGGAGGGACGAAGAGGCAGAAAAAAGTAGAGGAGTGGCGGCGCCACGGCAAGTGGAGAGAAAGAGGTGGAGTTGCAAGCCAAGTGGATCGGAAATGAAGGCCATTGGAGAAGGGGATTGATGGTTTTCAAAAGAAAATAAGAAACCAGATGATTCTTATGGGGGCGGCTGGAGAGAGAAATGAGTAGGGGAGAATCTTCTCTGTGAGGGATTTCTTTCGATAGAAAGGGAGATGAGTTAACGATTTTTTGTATCTCTCTTAGTCGAACTGGAGTCTGGTTCCCTCGCACTGTTGCACAGGTATTTTTATTTTTTCTTCTTATTCAATATGTGTTTTTTACTTGTGAATCCATATTATTTTGTTCTTCATCTTGATTTATGGTCTGAAATTTAATGTGTTATACTTGAATCAATCTTCATCTCTCAATTTGTTCAAAGATAGTCTTTTCTCTCACTATGTGGCAGATTCATTTCTGTTTTTTTTTTCCCGGGATTCGAATTGTATATTATCCGAAAATCCGATTACTCGAAGTCAAATTCATTTTTTACAAATTTGGTGGATTCCGAATCGAATTCGGATACTGTAGTTGTTAATCGGATTCAAATTCGGATAGTGATGTATCCAATTCGAATTCGATCCGTTTACATCCTTGTACTCAGACATTCCGCATTGACTATCAAGAAACTTTTGCTCTTGTCACCAAGTTGAATACTGTTCGTGTCCTTCTCTCTGGTGCAGTTAGTCTTTGCTGGGATTTACATCAATTAGATGTAAAAAAATTAATGGGGAGATAGAAGAGGGGGTGTACATGGATGTCCCTCCTGGTTTTTTTGGACCTCCCACATCTGGTAAGGTCTGCAAATTAAAACGAACCTTATATGGCCTAAAACAATCTCTTTGGGCCTGGTTTGGACACTTCCATAGAGTCATGATATCTGATAGTTACAAATAGAGTAATGATGATTACACTCTATTCATCAAGAAGAATGGCGAGTTAACTATTGTTTTTTTTTTTTTTTTTGTGTATGACAATGATATCATGGTTACAAGGAGTGATACTACTAAAATCTCTCAATTGAAGACATTTTCGGAAACTGAGTTTGAAATTAAAGACCTTAGTCCATTACTGTATTTTCTAAGGATTGAGGTTGCTCACTCCACTCAAGGTATCTTCCTTTCTCAACAGAAGTATACTCTTACTTATTTTTCTAACACTAGAATGCTCGGGTGCAAGCTGGCTGATACTCCTCTTGTTGCCAATTCTCATTTGTCACAAAGAACTGGTGAGCCTATTGATAAAGGTGGATATCAGAGGTTAGTTGGCCGTTCTAATTTATTTGACAGTCCTCAGTAACTCCTTTGTTCATTCCTTCTCAGCATATTTATGGCCAAAGAGTATTATAAAACACGCTGAAATGTGTATGAGGAACTTTATATGGAGTGGAAATCCTAACCAGAGAAGAGCAATAGCAGAAAGCTGGAAAAATATTTGCAAACCTAAGAAGGAAGGAGACTTAGGAATCCGAAGTCTAAATGATATGAACCGCTCTCTGCTATCTAAAATGGCTTGGTTGGAACATAATGACAAGTGAATCATTATTTGCTCAATTCATGAGGTCTAGATATATGTACACAAATGGGTCTTTTAGACCTATCTTAGATTCCTCAACGGTATGGAGGAGTGTCAAATCTGTGTGGAACTGAACTGCAAAGCACGTGAGGTGGCTAGTTGGAGATGGTAACCTGATAAACTTATGGACAGACCACTGGCTAGGGGATTTTTCTATTGCTGATTGTATTGGAATTCCATTGTGTTCTATAGCAAAGATGTCTACAAAAGTTTCAACTTTTATCAGGGATGGTGAATGGAATTTCCCTGAGGTAAGATCTAAGAGACTAGATGCTATTTTTCATTTAGCCAGGCTTATTCCTATCTGCAATGGAATGAAAGATGTAGCTGTGTAGACTCTAACAAATGATGGATACTTCTCGGTATCTTCTGCCTGGAGCGGTATTGGAGAAACAAGAGAAGCATCATGTTGGCAAAGGCGGTGTGGAATGATATAATTCCTCCTCAAATATCCACTTTCAGTAGATATGGGTCTGGAAAAGAATTGCAACTGATGATGCAGTAAGAATGAAACAAATTCCAATTACATCAAGGTGTTACCTTTGTCATAGAAATGAAGAAAATTTTAAACGCCTATTTTTGGTATGCAGCTACTCCACTAAAGTCTGGTCAGCCTTGCTGGAAACTTTCAATTTCCGATTACAAAGATTCACTTCAACATACCTTCTTTTTGACTGGTGGAGAAAGAAGAGTGTAGAGCCCTATGAAAGAGATTTGGCTCCCTCTGTTTATGGTAATTATCCATAACATATGGAAGGCACGCAACTAGAGTTGCAATGAAGGGAAGGCGCCATCTATAAACGGAACTGTGAGCAGAATCAGTAAGGTTCTACAGTTTATATTTACTATTAAACCATGTATGCCAAATATTACTTTTGCTGTCAACATGGTTAGTTAATACATGCATGTCCCCTTCACTCGTCACTTGGAAGTTCTGTATCGAATCCTGCATTACTTAAAGTTGGCTCCTGGTCGCGGTGCCCTTTTATCTCCTTATGAGCATTTGCATATCGAAGCCTAAACTGCTGTTGATTGGGCTGGTTCTTTTGATGATAGACGTTCTACTTCTAGCTATTGTACTCTGGTGGGGGGAAATTTGGTTACCTGGAGAAGCAAGAAATAGGTTGTGGTCGCCCGTTCCAGTGCAGAGGCTGAATTTAGGGCTATGGCTCATGACATTTGTGAGCTTCTTTGGCTCAAAGGTCTCCTTCAAGACTTGTGCATTCCTATTCAGCTTCATATGCAGCTCTTTTGTGAATTGTGATGGCAAATCTATCATTAGCATTACCCAAAATCCGATTCAGCATGATAGAATGAAGCATGTTGATATAGATCATCACTTCATTAAGGAGAAGTTGGAACAAGGTCTCATTTGTATTCCGTTTGTCACTTTTGAAGATCACTAGGCTGACGTATTTACCAAGGGCCTTCTTGGAAAAGTTTTCATCCTATTATGTCCAAGTTGGGAATGATAGATATCTATGCCCCAACTTGAGGAAGGGTATTGTAACATGGGTTCATATTGGGTCCAAGGGTATGATTGTCTTGAGTTACCTTATTTCTTTTATTCCCTTGTAATCTTTTTGCCTATATAATATATTTGACCTCTGCCTCTCAAGATAAGTCATATCATTATTTCACAATTCAACATAAAGCAAAAAAGTTAATGCTGTATATGGCTTTAAATTAAGGTATATTTGTGCAGCAGTATTTCATAAGGGAGTACTAGTAAATATAGATACACTATAAGGGAGATATTAAAATTTTCCTATAAATATGATATATAACAGCACAAATCCATGTAAATGCCTTCAAATATATGCATACAGAAAACTGATTACTCGGGACTTAAATGTAATACACACATTCATCAATCCTGTTAAAGTGAGGAGACAAGTAGGTTATCTTTCCTTATTGATCAGCTTCTTTCCTTCTTTTTTCAATACACCCTTTAGTAAAAATCTAATCCAGTTACATATCCAAACCATTTAATCACTGGGCCCACCTAGGATTTCTTCCCCCCCCCAAACACACACACACACAATCCATAGCCATAATTATCTTGATCACCCTATATTATGGAATGATTATATCCAAATTTATGATGCTACCATTTATTGAATGATTACACTCCAAATTTATGATGCTAACTTTAACTTACAAGCAAAAGGAATGAATCAGATCAAACCTGAAAACCAGGTCGCATGACAAGAACATTTCTCCCATACTTGTCGACATAATTTGATCTGTATATTTTACCTGTCCTAGCTTCACGAGCAATCTCTTCCTACATTGCAAAAATAAGGGTAATAACACTCAGACAGAATCATCACAATTTTTTTTATAAAGAGTTCTTTATGAATCATAGAAGGCCATGAAAAATATTGAATTTTGGGCAATAGCAAACAGATTAAGGAAGTGACAATATCAGGAATAAAAAAGCAGCACCACAACAAGCCGAGAGAGAGAGTATTGATGGAGATAAAGAGAAGTAATGGGAGGACTGACTAGAGCAGTCGATGGATGCTCTAGCAGTCCCCCACTGCTTTATTTATAATGAGAAAAGAAGATAAAATTGAAGGAAGAGTGGAAAACATCTACCATCCAAAAAGAACTAAGTCTAGTAGGATCCCAGACTTATAGATAAGAAGACATGATGTGGAGAGGTAGAGATGAGAAGAGATTACAATAAAATAAAAAAACAGATAAAATAAAACTAGTCAGAACCCATATCGATGAAGAAAGCCTGAGGAGGTCGACAACTAATGTCGACCTCATAACCGCTATCTTTATATCAATATTGGACCCCTTTGGATGGGTCCAAGATCTCATAGGTAACCTAACAAAGGATTAATGCACAAACAACAAAATTAGAAAAGAAAAAAAAATTCCTCAAAAGCGTACCCAGCGAATTTCTTCAGGCTTGTATTCAGACCTCCATTTCAATGTTGCCTTCAGCATTTTAGTTGCTTTTTTAATATTCCAGTTCCGTGCCCTCAAATATCTTGAAATTGATGCATCAGAACAGAATATAGACGACTTATCTTGCAATTTTGTCCCCAACAACCTCCTCACCTCATCAATCTACAACCATAAATCAATCAACCATATGCTCAAAAAAAAATCCCAAAGCTCCTAATAATATTTTAATGCTTCTCCCCAAACATAAATTATAAACAGAGTTCAGCTTCTCCATAAATAAATGCATATCAATAAGCAAACTTTGAACGAATTAACTGAGGAAACACAGCAAGTAATCAGAAGTACCATGTCCTGCTTCTGTTCAGATACTGCCAGTTCTTCATGGCCGTTTGAAACGGATTTCTTCAATACTATGCTCATATTGTTCAAAGAGGAATTCCTGTATGCAAACGTTTGAAACAATGTTCATGGTAATTTGGACAGCAAAAACAATATATTGTTATTACAATAATTTATGTTTCCTCTCTCTTCACGGCCTCTAATAACCAGATAAAATGAAAACCACCAAAGGCCACAGGTTGAAGTTCATTTACCACATGAACAGTACAAGAGAATTCCATAAGATATGGTGTATTTTGAAACAGCAAGAACTCCATAGGATAAGCAAAAAACATAAAAAAAAAAAAAAAAAAAAAAAAAAAAAAAAAACAAAAAACAAAAAAACAAAAAAACAAAAAACAAAAAACAAAAAAAAACACCGTATGTTAATACATCAGGCATATAAAGAAAGAAGCCTGAACGATCAAATGAGCTCCAAACCTTCTATAATCGCACGAACAGCCTACTGCCGTGGTTGCAATATGCACAATTCAGTTCCAACATAACAATCCTATATTCAGATAAGCATTTTCATAGCCTCTGCATTACTCATATGATGAAAGGCAGCAAACAAGGGAAAGAAAAAGAAGACGACCAAGACATCAACTGAGACCTTGTTGGCAAACCCATTAAAATTCCCAAATAGAATGGGTGAGAATAGAAACTAACAACTTTATCTAATTATTCTCAGCATCAGCAAAGAAAAGAAGAAAACCAAGATGGCAACTGTAGCTTGTAGGAAACCCATCAAAAAGCCCAAATAAAATGGGTAAGAATAGAAATTAAACAACCTTATCTAACCATTCTCAACATCAGTAAGCTAGGAGAATCAATCAAAAGTTGTTTAATAGCTGAAACCTGGAACTGCCCCGGAAGAGTACATATTGTACTCCTTCAATGACTCTTTCAGGTTATGTTAAGTTATGCAAGTGTGGAAAGGACAGTAGGTTTTAGAAAGACCTCATCCAAATTGCGATTCCTCTATCTTTATTCTTTTCTTTAGTATCAAAGAGAGTGCCCAAGCTGAATACATGAGGAATTACAACCATAGCCTGGATTGGAAATTTTGGCCCCATTTGTTTTGTTTGAAAATTTTCCTACTTTTCCAATGCATTTCTTTTGCATTTGGCTCTCTTTGTTTTGACGTAAAATTTTACACGTGTAACATTTTATATGTAAATTTTTTTTTTCAATGTTTGTTTCCAAGAGGTTAAATATAAGGGGGAGGGAAAAAGAACTTCGTCTTTCTTCTACCTATTGGAAACAAACATTGAAAAAACAAATTTACATAAAAAATGTTACAAGTAATATTTTACGTCAAAACAAACAAAGCCTTTATGTTAAAACAAACAGCGTAAAATCCTATTTACAAGAAATTTTCCTTTTTCCGCCACGATGGAAACAAATGGAACTTGTAGCAAAAGCTTCACAAGAGTGAGGAGAAATCATTTCTTCACCCCCCCCCCCCTTCAAAGAGGTCATTGTCTCCCGAACAGAAGCTTTTTATTCATTAGTTTCTTCTTGGTCCCCCTCCAACAATTAACTCCGCAACCCATTTCCCTCACAAACAAATTTCTAAAACCACACCACCTACCCAAAAACAGGCCATTTTGGTGCAAGGTTTACCGCAAAAAGATTAGTACCTACAACTGAGTCAAGGAAGAAGGAAATATTGGACCTTCCTTCCCCATATATATCAAATTGCTACATGAATAGTGAATCAACAAAACATCTTTAATCATTTTTTTAGGCCTATTTCCAACTTCTTTTTGGAGTGTATTGGATGTATTCTCTTGATATCCCTAACTTTATGTTGTCTTGGCAGTCCATATCCTATGACAAAACAAGCCAGCTTTTATGACACCTATACGCTTCACCCTCCCAAATAATGGTATGGAATCTGATACTTTCCCCAGAGATTAGATCGTGGACTGAGCTTCATGGCTGTCAATCATGTCAGATTCAATTGCCGTTGCCCCTCCAATTTCACTTGAAATAATTCCCCAGAAATGCTCAGAAACTCTTTTCTCCTCCTCTTACTCTTTTCTGCCTCATTATCCTCAGGGAATCCATTAATGTTAGCAAAATTCTTCGGCGGAAGCTTTGAGGCGAATCCAAGCACTGTCAACCTAAACTGCTTGTAGGGTCTGATGTATCCTGATCCTTGAGCATTATTCAGACAAAGGTCGACTCTCCTGTGATTATACATTGATCATGGATGCTGTTCTTAGTAGGCTTGATTCCAATCCTACCACATGTTTAGTGCTTTTCAGATTGGCATAAAAGCAAAAGCATTTCAGACTTAATATTAAATCCTACTGTAACCTATCAAAAAAAATATCCTACTGTAAGATAGTCCACATTTTGTTGCAAACTCAAATGTTAAAAAAGCCCAACCCTATTTGAATAGTTATGCACAAAAGCCAACTGAGAGAGAATGTATGGAGTTTACCCTTCCTCTCTTTTTTGGATCTTCTTTTTTTTTTAGGTTACAAAAATTAGCTGCTCTAACAATCAGTCTCAGGTTGCTAGAGATACTCTTATGTGGGCCCAAGGAAAGACATAAGGATTTAACTACTACAGGTAGAGGAACTGGACAATAGGAGAGGATTTTTTTCCTTCGTTAAGCAACTCATCCATTCATCATTTCAACTTTTTTTTTTCATTTTAGGAGAAACCTCATAAGCATATAGAATAGGAATCAGCTGACTAGTTCCAAGGCCAAGTAACTCAAAACAACAACACTGAGATTTACCTACGGTACATGCCATTACCAGACACTGCAGTCAGGTCATCCAATCAAAAATTTATACATATCCTGTCTACTCCAATCAGTTTATTAGCACTTTAAAATCCAATTAGAAGATTACAGAAAGGGGATAAGGGGAGCAGAAGACGAAAAGCCCTATTTACCAACAAGTCACCAAAATGATTGGAATTCTGAGAGAACTTGTGAAGGCAAAGAACATGTTACCCATAGCTTAACAGTCACCCTATATATTCATAATGAAAATCTACCATTCTACCCCTCTGAACCATCCAACTATCAAACTATTAAACATCAAAATAAGCTTCTTCATTCCAATTAACCTAACTTCAGTAGTCTCCCATAACAATGAAATCACAGCAAACACTTCAAAGTCCGAGTTACCATTAACTAGTAAACCAAAGAAAGCTAGCTCAGATCAGGAATTGAATCAAGAGAAGACAGGTCGCCTTAGGAAAGTCTATATCATCAACCAATTGCCAAGTTTTATAGTATTTTACTTTTTCATTCTTTTTTTTTCTTTTTTTTTTTTCTCTTTTGGTATCAGCAAATTTAACAACACTTTATGATGTGTGGGAGTTTGAAATGCAACCAATTAACAACAGCGAGCTGTTGAGCAGTACATTTCCATCCACTGCAGAATTCCTTGGTAACGAACTTCTTAGGATACTAGTGGAACAATTTTCAATTCAGAACTGGGGAACAGCTGGAGTGGTTGAAGTTTATGTCCTGTAAATAACACCATCAGATCAAACTTATCAGTAGCAATTTGGAGATTATTGAGAAGTACTAGTTCAAGTTCTTCATTACTAAACAACTTTGATTATCCAAAATGTTTAAAGGATTTTGCAGGCGATCGAACTACTAACACAGCATAAAGAAATTCCCAGAAAATATCAGTAACACGACAATAACCAAACCCATCAAACGAATTCTATCATAAATATCTTACCTGGAGTCGAATTAGCTAAACCTTAACTGGTCTCCTTCCAAAAGGAAAAGATTTAGGTGTGGATGAATCTTAAAACCAAAGAACGGACGAAGTCTGATCAACCCTTCAAGGGCAGGAGAAGAGAGGTATCGCTGACGAGTTTTGGAAGACGAACAGTGAGATAGACGGAAATGGCGTCATTTCTATGCATAATGCATTTGAAAACTCATTTTTTTTCTCTTATGATCAAAATTTAGACTTCTATATTCAATGATTCTTAGTATTTTGGTAAGTTCATAAGTTTCCTAGAAATTAGAGAGATTCATTTAATTGATTAAAGACTTAAGCAGAGCGGATATTCCCGAGAAGAAAAAAACCTTTTTTGGTTTCTTTGAGGAGATCCTTCCCATTGCACAGAGCTGGGCGACAAGTCCTCTCATATCCCAAATCTACTGTTTCCTTTATTACAAATTAAGTTGCCGCCCACGGAATGTAGATGCCGGTTAGTTAAAAGTCGTAATAGACGTGTATCGTATTCAATCGTTTGATGCGCGTATTACCATATTAATTTAAAAAATATAGTAAAATACTCTATATTCGAAGTCTTGTCGTTTAAAATACATATCATACCGTATCTCTATTTTAACATGCTTCTTCAATGAGAAATGAGTCAATTAATTCCATATCATTTGATATGTTTATTGCCTTCTACATGTAATCGATATTGGATTAAAGGCTATTAAAGACTATCTTCCTCACAATTGTTTCTAAATTTATTATATATTAATCGTTAGGGTGGGCCATGGGTCATAACAAATGTATACTGTCGGTCACCGTATAAAAATGTTCTCCATCCGTTCAACCGTCCAGTCGAACATCGGACGGCTGGGATTACATCGGGATGTGGGCTCAGTGTATCCCAGTCGTCTGATGTTCAGTTGGACGACTGATCGGATGGAGAGGATTTCTATCCGTAGGCCACCATAGATCTCTCTCTCTCTCTCTCTCTCTCTCATATGGATTCATGCTTAAACAAACATAAAATATCAATTAACTACTTCATTGAAGTGGATAATTCTCATCGTTTTATGGCTAGACACATCATAAATGTCATCTATTCACATTGATTTAGGTATAAGTCCTTAATTCATGAGAGTGTATTGCCTCTTTTTTTCACCGTAGTGTATTATATCTGATCCGTTTAAAACACATACCCTTCGTTTTAGTTTTTTTGCCATTCTCAGAATGTTTGACCCTTTTTTTGGTTGTACATTTCTTGTTTTGCTATGTTTAAAATTCGTTCCATATCGTTTTGTTTTTTTACCGTTCCTGTTTTAACTAACTATCTAGATACAATAAGCGTTGAATGAGGAGGGGAATAGATAGTGGCATATCTTGAAATTTGTACCCAAATCATGGGTTGTTGGAAAAAGATCTACTGTTTTGTCTCTCAAATCGTAATTCAACGGCTGGAATTCACTTAACGCACATACCGATGTATTACTAAGCAAATCGAGTGATATCCAACCATTGAATCATAGTCGGAGTCCCTACGACGATAGAAGAGGATCCAAACCCCAAGTTTAGGGGTGTCAATGGACTAGTCCGACCCGATTTCAATTCAGGCCAAATCTATGTCACGCTTGACCAAAACATGTCTATTAAGATATTCGGACTGGGTGGGTTGCACTATGCACAGTATGTAATGGGTTGGTCCATTGTCAGTTTGTTATCGAGCTGACTTTGGTCTTGTTCGATTTCGGGTCTATTTACTTGTCCGATAAAGGATGTCATTTTACTTTGGTACTGATGGGGTTGATCACCATATATCCAAATCCCTGACATTCTGTTTAATTCGGGCTATAATGGAGTCTGGTTTAGGCTTAGCCGGTCTCCCTTAACGATTAGATTTCAGGCTAGCCTGAAATGGACCAAGAACGATAACTATTTTAACAAGCTAGCCCGAAACATGTCTATCACTTCGGTTTTGAATTAATTCGAACCGACTAGGCCTGGGCTACCAGTTTGGTCCTAAAATTGATGCCCCCACCCAAATTATTCCCAAAACAATAAATATAGAGATTCAGGTATTTTCTTGAGGCTTTGCTATGCATAAGTATGATTCATTATTGATATTGAGAATCGGTGTCCATTGTATCTTTAAAATCCTCCACGTCCTTCCGTCTTAAATACTAAAACTATTCCCAATGAGTGCACAAAAAGGAATTGATGTCAAAAGGATCTTGACTGCGAATCTCAAAACTCACATTCCAATCTTCTCGTGTGTGTATATATATATATATAATTTTTTTATTTTCTTATTTTATAGGGTTCTTAATGTCCAGATCCATTTGACATGGTAACATAGGACTGTAATTAATCGTGAGATTCTCCGTCCCAGGTGTCAGAGCGTTAATCTCAAGAATGAA
This sequence comes from Protea cynaroides, assembly GCA_028583415.1. Lineage (NCBI taxonomy): Eukaryota > Viridiplantae > Streptophyta > Magnoliopsida > Proteales > Proteaceae > Protea > Protea cynaroides. The sequence continues at coordinate 12,912,774 of CM053276.1, read as the reverse complement.
CAGTGAGTAATAAAAATTCTCGTACCTGAAATCTCGGGATTTGCCCTATTTATAGTGAATAATGTATATTTTTCAAATACCGTTTTTACCCTTTGCTTTTGTGTTTGAATAGGTGAATGAACTTTCTGGCGTCGAATAGGGGATCTCCACGTGACTCGTTGGTCGAGTCCTACGTGTCGAGGTGATATAGCCAGCGTGGCATAATTTCCTAACAATATATATATATATATATATATATATATATATATATATATATATATATATGTATATATATAATTTTTTTATTTTCTTATTTTATAGGGTTCTTAATGTCCGATCCATTTGACATGGTAACATAGGACTGTAATTAACCGTGAGGTCCTATTTATGAGATTAATAAATGGAAGGGGATAAAAAATATAAGGTCAAATATAAAGAAGAAAAAAAAAATGATTTGTGTGTCTAAGCTCAAAGAGATTCTTTTTATTATATGATACCATTTTTCCTTTCTTCCAATCCTTCTAGAAAGTCAACAAGTAAAATAGGGTCGTCTAATGCGTGGAGGAATTTCTAAAAATAATTGAGGATATATTTAGGAATTTGTTCTAAGAAGTTCATGTGGTATATGACATTATGATTTATTATTCTATTTCCCTTCATCTTTTTCTTCATGACCAAAGAAAATCTTTTTTGATAAGGTTCCGTTTGTTTTGACGTAAGTGAAAAGTTTTATAAGAAATAAAAAAAAATTCAATGTTTATTTTTAGTATATAAAAGAAATAAAAAGTTTTTTTCCCTTCTCTCTAAGAAATCTTTGTATTTTACTTTTAGGAAACAAATATTGAAAAACAAAATTACATATAAAATGTTACGCGTAAAATTATAAGTAAAATTTTACATCAAAACAAACAGAACCTAAAGAAAAAAAAGAATAAGGATAAAGAAGAAAAGGAACACGTTCCTTTTTAATATCATTTTTCTTTCCTTTTAATTATTCTAAAAAAATCAGTGAGCAATAAAAAATGAAAGCCAACTAATTCATCAAATGTAACAAGATGGAGGAGAAAGGGAATCAAAAGTCAAGCAATTGGAGCATTGGTCAAGTTTCTTGAGGTTCACCTTTTTTTTTTTTATATAAATTAAATACTAAAAAAAGGGAGGGGGGATTAGTTGATGAATCATCAAATTTTTCCTCAGTTTATATATATATATATATATATATATATTAAACATTGGATGCATTGTAAATACCTTAGAAAGGTTACATCTCAAATCTAGTGGATCATCTTAGGATTTTTTTTTTTTTTTTTTTTTTTTTTTGAGGGTAAAGATCATCTTAGTTGAATGACCTGGCATGTATAATCATTTTCCCATAATTTTAACAAACCCTGTTATGTAAACTTCAATATTTAACATATGAGGAAAATATTATTGTAACAAGGGTTTGCTATTTTTCTAAACATAACAAGGAATCTATTTTGTCACATAGGCAGATGATGTGTCAATTCCAACCGTTGGATAAAAAGAACATTAGATTACCCACATGTCGAATTTCAAACTTTAATTCAATCAAATACCCCTTATGTATTGGTATACATTCCGTGCATGTCCATGCATGTGTAGAAGTATTCTAAACATTACTATAACACTATCCAAATTTAAATGGATTAGATTAAAAAAATAATAAAAATAAATAATCCAGATTTATTTTGTTGTGTTTCTAGACAAAAGAAACATTTGTTACAATAACAATAACCCTTAATATAATGTAACAACAACATTGAGAAGTTGATTCTAGTGGAACTTAATTATGTTACAAGGTGATGATGACATTATGTTACAAGATGATGATGACATGAACAATATATGTCCATAGAGTTTTTTTTGGGGGGGGTGTTTGGGGGTGGGGAGGGTGCCACGTGGCATTTATTATAAGTGTAAGGCCTTTTTTTATTTTTTTTATTTTTAATTTCCCTTCTCGCTCTTATCTGAACATGCACTGAAAATTTTACCAACAAATACTGAAATGGTTGCTTTTTCTTCCCTTTTTTTTTTTTTCCCCAAGGAATGTACCTGGCAATGTGGCAAAATGCATGATTTTGGGACCTGTTGATCCCAAGACATCAACATGGGAGGAACAGCCACTCACCTGTGTTTTAGGGATCAGAACAGTCAATCCAGACCGGGATCGATTGATTGGGGCTGATCCTGTGACAGTCTGTATCAGGATGGTTGGCGAGGTCCAGTGGAAGGGGTGTTTAAGTCATTTTTGGGATTTTGGTACTAATCTGATTGAACCGATTCCTTATCCTATTTCGTGCAATCGAACCATACCGGTAGCCCGCCCTCAAGGGATTTTAGGGATCAGATGATTCCATCCGGATCAGGATCGGTTGGGGCTGATCCTGTGTAGGTCCTGTAGCGGATTCAAATCGTCGCCTGTTGATACCATGGCTGACTGAAGTCGATGGCCAACACGTGGCAAAAGTATGATCCAACGTTGCTCACAAACCCTCTGTAAGACTAGTAATGATAGGTCGATTTCATCTTAACATAACCTAAAGAAGAGTCACCACCATCACTGCCGTCGTAACCTAAGAGGAGTCGCCATCGCCGCCGTTGCCGTAAGAGCGAACAGAGGTACCTCTAGCACACCGCGGCCGTGAGAGGAAGGAGAGGAGAGGATCGCCGACCACCGCTTTTCCTCCATTTTTGACTGGCACTTCCTTCACCCGATCTTCCATTAAAGGTAAGTTCAGTTGATCACATTCAGGTGCTATTTTTTTTTCTTTTTCCTACAATATGATTCCCTGCAGGTTTCTTTGAGATTACTTGTCATAAATTACTAAGATTAACAGTTTGCTGAGAATGGTATGAGTGAAGCTCTATGAGGAACTTTATGCTCTATGTTAGGCCACCGCTCTCTCGTCTTCTTTCTTCAGAAATCGTCTTCCTCGCTCTGTTGTACTCTTGAGATTCTTTCTTTGTTTCCCAACAATGGCCCAAACCAGCAGTTTCAAGGCCACCATTCTTCTGTGCATCGTGGCGATGTTCGCTTCCGTTTCAGCCATGGAGATGGCACCATCGCCAGCGCCTTCGTTGGCAACGGGAGTTGTAGTTGCATTGCCGATTTCAGTGGCCATTCTTTGATCTTATCTCTTTCGGTTTTGCAAGCCGAGATCCACGGGAACTTTTGTAGTTATTTTAAAAAGGTAAATGTTAAGGTGAAATCCACCTACCATTATTAATCCTACAGAGGATTTGTGGGCAACGTTGGATCATACTTCTGCCATGTGTCACCCATCGACTTCAGTCAGCCGGGTCGCCTGTTGATACCACAATAGGCCACGATTTGAATCCTCCTGTAGCAGCATGGTTGGCGAGGTCTAGTGGAAGGGGTGTTCAAGTCATTTTTGGGATTTTGGTACTAACATGATTGAACCAATTCCTTATCCGATTTCGTGCACTTGAACCCTACCACTCGCCCGCCCACAAGGGATATTGCGGCGTGGATAGAAAGTACTTAAAATATGAGAATTGGGCTTTTAGTAATTTTTTTTTATTTTAACAAAGAAAATACAATATATTAGATTAAATAAAAGTTTAATGTCCACAATTTGCTCTTAGATTCTTTGACTGTATAGTTTTATCTCTGGTTTCTCTTTGTTCCTCTTAAAAATATATATGCTTTTGAAGGCAAAGGGGCAAAAATCATCTCATGTTATCCAATCATGCTAGCCGTGATTGCACGGCTGAAGTGCACCTGGTGCGCATATTAATATACTGGTATGCGTATCGAGTGCATTGCAGCTGTGCGTTCATGACTGGCGCCTCTCCAACGACTGGAGAGGATTTCTATCCATTGTAAAGTGGGAAGGAGAGCCATGGAAATTTCCAAGTTTAGCTCAACTGAAATAGACTTTAGCCTGAAGCCAAGCATGGTTGGGTTTGAAAAATCATAAGCATTAAGCATTAATTTCACAAGAGACTAGCTAGAGGATTCAAATCGTCTCCGAGGAGGGAGACACCCCCATCAGATGGTCGATACGTGGCTCTCGGAAAAATCTGAGCCCCACGTCCGAGCCGACACCCAGCCGACAAGCTGAGCCGACAGGGGATGTCGGCTCGGACGTGGGGCTCAAAATTTTCAGAGAGCCACGTGTCGGCCATTCGACGTGACGTCTCCCTCCTCCCTAAAGTACAGGGAGGAGATGATTCGGATCCCTAGATAGATGGTAAATCACTAGGAGACTGCTGAGGGGTTGAAGAGTTACCTTAAAAGATTAGATGGGCATAGTTTAAGCATAAGTTTGGCGTGTGAAACATGAGTGAGCCACTTAGCCTAGTCGCTAGGCCTTTGGGCTTTGTGAAGGGAGTTTATGGGTTCAAGTTTTCATGAGCTCAAAGTGAGGTTTTGATGTTAGAGGTAATCTAGCATATGTGATGTGTGTAATAACTTAATGGAAAGTTTGTTTTGGATGGATCCACCTTGTCTTTTGGTAGACGATTCTAATGTAGGGGAGAGATTATAGGGTGATTCATTCCTAACCTAGGGGGTCGTTATCTTATCCTTAACACCCCCCTCAAGTGGATGATCGTTGTTGGAGCATCAACTTGTCCCGCAAAAACTCAAACCAAATTATGGATAACAACTTGGTTAGTATATCCGCAACCTAATCCTTCATTGAAATGAAATGCACATCAAGGTGTTGTTTGGCAACTAGGGATCTGATGAAATGAAAGTCGACCTCAATGTGCTTGGTTCGAGCATGAAAGATTGGATTTCTTGTGAGGTATTTTGCCCCTAAATTGTCACACCATAGCGTGGGTGCTTTTTGAAATGACATTCCAAGTTCTAGTAGTAAGAACTGTAGCCACATGATCTCAGCTGTTGCGTTAGCCAAAGCATGATATTCTTATTTTGTGGAAGATTTGGCTATGGTTGTTTGCTTCTTAGTAGATCATGAAATGAGATTTTTGCCAAGGTAGATTGCATATCCAGTTGTTGACCTACGATCATAGATGCACCTAGCCCAATCTGCATCACTGTATACCTATAGTTGATGTGTCGAATTGGGAGATATACAGAGACCATAGGTGATTTTTGACTTCAAATATCTTAGGATACACTTCACTGCCTGCCAGTGATTATCAGTTGGATTATGCAAGAATTGACATACCTTGTTAACTTCAAACAAAATATTTGGGCGAGTCACGGTGGAATATTGTAGGGCCCCAACTATGCTGTGATAGATGGTGGGGTCATCCATGGGAGTTCCACAACTCTGTGATAACCATGAAGTAGAGGCCATGGGTGTGTGAACAGGTTTAGAGCTGTCCATTCCACTCTTTAGAAGGAGATCCCTAATATATTTTTGTTGGGACAATAATAGACCATTGCTATCGTGCAGTACTTCCACACCCAAAAAATAATGCAGTTTCCCTAGGTCACGAATTGCAAATTCAGCACTGAATGACTATAAGAGGATGTTGATCATAGCTGAGTCAAAACTTGCGAGAATAATATCGTCTACATATATAGGTGTTGGGAATCCTTCTGGTAAATGAATATGGACGTGTCCGTTTTTGAACCTTCAAAACCCAATGTGGCCAAAAAATTGTTCAATCTATTGAACCAGGCCCACGGTGGCTGTTTGAGTCCATACAGTGACTTGTGGAGTCAGCAGATATAGTATGGTTTGTCTGGGTCAGTGAACCTTGATGGTTGAACCATATGCACCACCTCATCCAACATACCATGTAAGAAGGCATTGCTAACATCAAGTTAATGAATGTTCCATTGGTTCATAATTGCTATTGATAAGACAGTTTGGATTATAATCGGTTTGACTACTAGGATGGTCTCAGTGTAGTCTATGTCTTCATGTTGGTGAAATCCTTTGGCAACGAGACATGCCTTGTTTCTGTCAAGGGTGCCATCTGCCTTACGCTTGACTTGAAAAATCCATTTACATCCACAATATTCTGTTGTGGATTTGGAGGAACTAGAGTCCATGTGCCATTTTTTCCAAAAGGCATTGTACACAGCAACCATAGCCTGACGCCATTGATGTTTATTTGTTTCAGTAAATGATGTTGGTTCCACCTCATTATTGTATTCTGTCAAATGAGCCGATGGCAGAGGATATCTAGAAGAGGGCTTGTGGTGAACTCTTAATTGCATGTGATGAGTTCTTTGAGGTACAGTGGCCGCTACCACTGGGGGAGGCATGGCTGGTTCGGCTTCTGTTTGAGTAATATTAGACACTGTGGCATGAGGATTAGTAATAGTGGGACTTACAGAATCACCAATGACTGACTCATTGAAAATTGGGTTTGCAATGAAGAGTAGTTAGGTGATAGGTGTAGTCATACTTGGCATTGGAGTTGTTGCACCTTGCTTCCCTAAAGATCCAAAATAAGGGGCAGTAATTGAAAGCCATGGAATGGATTCTATTTGGGGGGATATGGAATTGAAAGCTAGCACAGACCAGGAATTGAATCAAGAGAAGACAGATCGCCTTAGGAAAGTCTATATTTGGAGATTATTGAGAAGTACTAGTTCAAGTTCTTCATTACCAAACAAATTTGATTATCCAAAATGTTTTAAAGGATTTTGCAGGCGATCGAAGGACTACTAACACAGCATAAAGAAATTCCCAGAAAATATCAGTAGCACGACAAAAACCAAATCCATCAAACGAATTCTATCATAAATAAGAGTTGGAGAAAATTCCAGATAAACCCAATCTCCTCTCCCTCCACTCCTTTCCTTCCCTTCCACTCCCCTCTCTTTCTCTCATACCCTCTCCGCCGTCGCCGGTGCCAAGTCGTGGCTCCATCACCACTCAGACTGTTCGTGGCAAAGAGATATCTGTTTGAATCGGACGGCAGATCGTTTTTGGTTCGTTTTTTTTTTTCATGGTGTTTTATTGTCTCACTAGAATTCTTAACGCTAGCGCCGGTGACTCAGATCCAGTTTATAGGTAGACTTTGTGTAATTGTTTCTGATGGTTTATCGTTCAGGAAGATTCAACCAGATATTATTGTAATGGAAGAATAAATAACAAAATTCATTTTTTTTTCCCATTGCTCTTAAGTATTGTTGTTTTTGGTTCAATTGATTTAAAGATTAAAGAAAGAGTTCATAAGCCATTCATTAAATGATGACAGAATGTTTCCGTGTCATGCATAGAGGTAAGCAGACATGCTAACTTCCCCAAATCGAGAAATAGTCATTCTTCTGGGTTTTCAGCTCCAACTCATTTTGGGAATACTCATCCCCATTCTCTCTCATTTGACCAGCGACGGAGCCACGATTTGGCATTACTGACAAGCAAAAGCTCGGTCGACTGTGTGATCGATACCGCTTTCGCTGCAATCAGAACTACCGGTGAGGAGGGCTTATGGGAGAGAGTAGAGTGAAGGGGAGGCACGGGCAGGGAAAGGGGCGACAGACGGTGGAGGGGTTAGAGAGGTGGGGAATGGAGAGAGGTAAGAGAAGGGAGAGGGGGCGGCCTGGCAGAGAGGTAAGGGAAGGGAGAGTGGGCGGTTGGACTTCGGCCGCGCCGATGGCAGTGGAGAGGTTATGAGAGGTAGGAGATTAGGAGGGAAGGAAAGGGGTGGAGTGAGAGAGGTTTCGGTAAAATTGAAATTTTATCCAAATTTTGATAGACTTAATCTGAAATAGGTATTCCAAACATAATTTTTAAAACGTTAAGTACTTCTGGTGAGTTTCTTAAATCCTTAAATACCCAAGATGTCATTTACCTTTTTTTCCTTTTTCTAGGAAAACAGCATTAAGATATATATTTGGACTTTGTTTCTCAAAAGGTTATTATATTGTAGTACACTAAATTGCATTTTCTAAAGTTAAGACAATTTCATTTTATTGGTAGGATGATTCTTGAAAAATATTTTCCATTGAAATATGGATTTTCCATTGAAATTGGGAGAAGGTTCTCTAAATGGTGTTTTTGTTTGCACCCATCAATATGATAGGAAAGAGAGTGGTAAATTATAAATTTTTTACACTCTTGAGTGAACCTAATAGGAAACAATCACATAGAGAACAATATTTCAAGTACAATAAAATCCACACGCATAACATAATGAATTTTTACGTAGAAAACTTCTCCAATGTGAGAAGTAAAAATCATGAAATTGTAGTCCACTTAAATCTCTTCACTATCACTAAAATATTGGAATACAAGAGTCTTCTCTAGTTAAAACTAGAGGCATACAATAACATTATTCCTCAAGAACATAATATTCTTTGCATATATCATCAAAAACATCTAGAGCAACATGTTCTAGGAGTACACTATCAACAACCCAAGAACCAAGATGAAATTTGAAAGAGATCTCACCCGAAAAGGTTAAAACGTTGATTATCAGACTGATCTAGAAGACTTCAATCGTTAATCGCACCATTCAGAATGAAAAACTCTCAGTTACGAATCTGCTGTCCAAATTTCAGCTCAATCATACCACGGATGACCTTCCGATCCTCACCTTGACTGAAACCTCGTAGTTTTTTTCTCTTCTCTGTTTTGGGCGAACAACAACTCACAAAACCATTCTTTCTCTTCTTGCGTCATTCTAATAAGGTTAAAGAGATAAAACTCTAATTCAACTACATATGGAAAAGTTACTTAAGTGTCTTTATTTCATATGGGTCATCCTCTATATAAGAGGGAAACCCAACCTAACACAATGAACATGGGGCGATAGTGGATCATTCAGAAGGGGGCAAGGGAAGAGAGAGACAGAGAGTGAGGTATTAGTGTAGTTCTCATTTGTTCAGAGATTCTTTTCCCATATAATAAATATTTAAGCAATTTGGGTTCAATATTTAACCTGCCAGAAAGGTTTTTCTTTTTTCTCTCTCCTCTCTTCTCCTTTTTTTTTTTTTTTGACCACTTAGGGGGTGTTTGGTAACACTCCAGAAGTTGGATTCTGACTTCTGGAGCATAAAAGAAGCCTGTTTGGTAATCCGGTTCGGAATTCTGGAGAATCCATGAGTGAACCGGCTCCAAATGAACTCTAAAATCTAATTTTTTGGAGCATCAAATAGATGTTTTTCGACTTCAGAGCACAATTTTGAAGTAAAAATCACCCCACACCACTACCACCACCGACTACCACTACCACCACCACAACCCACCAGCCACCAACCACCACCCACCACTGCCACCACCCTCCACCACCCACTGCCGCCAACACCACCACCACCACCACACTGCCACCACCCACTGCCACCACTACCCACTACCACCACCACCATCCTCAATCACCACCCACCGCCACCTACCATCGCCACCACCACTAGCCACCGATCACCAACCACCGCCACCACCACCAGCCACCAACCACCACCACCACCACCTACCAGCATCACCAACTATCACCCACCACCACCGCCGCCACCCCCCCCCCGTCGCCATCACCACGAACCACCCACCACCGCCACCGCCACCACCATCCACTACCACCCACTGCCACCTACTATCGCCACCACCACCAGCCCACCAACCACCACCACCACCACCCACCACCACCACCCACCAACCACCACCACCACCACCCACTACCACCGCCACCACCACCACCCCCGTCGCCACCACCACCAACCACCCACCACCGCCACCACCATCCACCACCAACCACCGCCACCACCACCCACCACCTCCACCAACTATCACCCACCACCACCGCCACCACCATTCATTACCACCCACCACCACCGCCACCACCCTCCACCACCACCACCCACCCACCGCCACCCTTCACCACCACCTCCCACCCACCATCACCGTCACCAACCATCACCATTCACCACTAGTGCCACCATCCACCACCCACCAACACTATTTTGAAGTTCATGGCCAAATTAGGTTAACAAACATGTTTCTACTCCCATATACTCCTGAATCCTTTTGAAGTTGGAGTAGAAATTTGAACCAGAAGTAAGAATCTCAGAGTTGAAGTTTTAACAAACAGCCCCTTAGCAATTTTCAGTTGGTTTCTGAAGTTTTGTGGTTCTATTGTAAATACAGGAGTGGGTTTTCAGTCCAATGTGCCTGTACCATTTCTTTGGAGAACCCTCTGAAAATTGTTTGTAAGCTGCTTTTTTGTTTGAAGGGAAAACGAAACCCACCCCAAGAGTAGTATGTTATGCAAAAGGAGAAACAAGTGAGCTTGCCAAATGAGTAACATGGCAACTCTTCTCATGGTTCAAGTAATCGATATTGGATCCGCTCAACAAGTTCATATCGGTTTTGGACCCGATCCCCGATTCTGGCCTGTTTTAATACTATTTTAATGAGGATCTAACACAAATTTATTTTAACACCATTGGATCCGTATACCGATCCAGATCAGTTCAGTTTTGGACATGGACGATACTGTTTCCTATGCCTGGTTCTCAGTTCAGTTTTGGTCATGGCTGAATACCATTTCCTATACCTGGATTTAGAACCATGACTCCTCTTGTTGGATTGAAAAACTAAAACCCATGTGGACTTAACAATAGTGGAACTGGTGTTTGTATGACTCAAAAGCTTGAGTCCTAGCACTGTGATTGTTAGGAACAAGAATGGAAGTAATCCTTTCATTCCTCTCAGCTGGACAGATAGAATCAATGGCCTCAAGTTTCCATTGACAATAATTGCAACCTCAGCAGGTATGGAAGTGGAAAATTTTGAACAAGGGACCTGGGGATTGCAAGGAGTCCTCACAAAGTCCAACGACCCTACTGAACTCTCAAAAACTCAAGACATTTTGTTCAGAATCAACAACCAGTCAGCCAAGATGATTCCAAAACCAAATTCCCTTCTATATGGCTGCAGCGATTGATCAGATTCTCACCCTCCCCTCATCCATACCTAAAGCCAAAAAAGCTTCACCTACACCATTTTGCCCCCTCTGTAAGCATAGAAAACCAATTTATAGTCCTTGTTAGACAGTCCGCTATTAGACATCAACCCCTTCTTTTCTGCCTCCAGCATAAGATGCTCATCATTTTTTTAAATGAAAAACTAAAATCTTTAAGGTCACACCTAAACTAAATGGCCACACCAATGGATAAATCCAATTCATGTACCAGAAGACCTGCCTGCGAGTTTACTTTTTCATCTGCTCTCTCCAGAATAACAAAATAATCCATCCCTACTTACCAATACTGCTGCCACAATCAGCTGTTTGAAAATTTCACTTCTAGGGGAAGAAATCATGCTTGCTATAGAATGGCTGGCATGAAATTAAAAGAAATAAAAATCTATATGATTAAATATAATGAAAGTACATCTTAGTAATTTAACTGTTTGTCATATTGCTTAGCTCCATAAGAAAGGAATCACATAACTAAAAAAGCGAAGGCCCTTTCTTCATTCTAATTGTCCAAAATTGTTGCCAGTTTTCTTTCTTTTTTTCTCTTTTGATAAGTGGGTGGATGCAGAAATTCAGGGAGTCTTGATCATCAGATCAGGTAGAAATTTGGCCTGCTCCAATCAGGTCAAATCTAGGTCATTCAGAAAATACAGATACTCCAATTCTTTACTACAACAACTACGAAACCTTATCCAAACTAAATGGGGTCAGCTACATGGAGTCTTATCCTTCAATCAGCTCTGTTCAATGTCATATTTGAAACAAGGCTTAAGCTATGCATGTTTTTCTTCACCACCTCCCCTGGAGTCATCTTAAGTCTGTATCTAACTCTTTTAGATCCTTCAATCTGAATCAAATCACTCATCTGTACTGGGGCATATAACGGTCTCCGTTGAACATGACCATACCATCTCAAATGACTTTCTCGTAGCTTATCATGTATCGGCACTACTCCCAAATTAGCTCTAATATGACAATTCTTTACTCCTAGCTCAACAATTCCCACCTCCAAGACATCATATTATCAACATTCAGGTGCAACTAAGAGGTTTTCTCGTTAAGGGAACTCAGATGATCTTTTAATGCATCCAAGGAGCTAGAAGTTTTAACCAGGACCAAAAAGCTCCAACAAGCAGCATCTCTCTGCAGTTTACAGACCACTTCCACTGATCTCGGTGGTTCACTGCCCCATGGATGTTAGATAAATACCTACAGTTTGGAACATGCTAATCAGTAAAGTCTGAAACAAGATATTTATTGCAAGCCCCAAGATTTACAGAAAACAAAATTCATTTCAGGAAATATATTAGCAGAAGACAAAATGCAGGAATATCTGCTCTAGAAGCCCACATAGACCACAAGACTCAAAAGAAGCTCTAAGATTATACTCATATTAGAACATCTGTGTCAACTATGCAAGCAGATGGAAGCAAATTACGAGAAAGTGGTCAAGGGACAAATAGCACTAATCAATAGCATGCTCTAATATTTTTTTATTTTTCTTTTATTTTTATTATTTAGTTATTTACTTTTTGGGGTGGGGGGTAGATTTTAACTAAATTATAGAATTTATCTTTTCCATTTTACACGGAGGATGCAACTAGAACCACCAATATGCCATTACCTTCAAGACATGCTCACAACTGAACCAGCTACACCACCGATAGTAATTAAAGGATCCACCAGAGAGGAAGGGTGGATCTGGTCAAATTTCCGTTCAAGCATGAAAACTCAATTTAACTAATCTAGCATAAAAAGAAACACGTTAATATTGCTGTCAGCAGGAACCCTAGCTCGCATCTTTAGCCCAACTATCTGAAACTTTGCCAAGAGAATTTAAAAATCATCTTGCAAAGAGAAGGGAAAAGTTTTTTATTGACTTCAACTCCATTATGCCAGTGAAAAATCCAACAGTACCATCTCAAGGATACTCAATTTGGTTTTGAACTATTCAGACGATTCCTTCCTCGTAAAAGGAAATTTGGAATTGTTGCTCAAAACCTGCCAATTAACATTTTCTTGTCCTTTTCAGACAAAATGAATCTTTATGTAGTAACTTTTAAAGAACACATTATACCAGAACCATTAACTGAGCTCTGAAGGACGAAGGCCACAGTTGCCCATGAATAAAAAAGGAATGGAATTCCACCCACACGGAAAGGGACACCGGGGGGAGGGGGGTGAAAGGATTGAATCTTAATTACTTTTTTAATATTTTACATATATAATTTTACATATTGACTACATAGTTCAACTGCATTCAATCGGCCACTACAATGCCAAGAACAATACAAAGCTGTGCAAACTCCAGGATCTGTAAATAACATTATCAGCATAAAATGCTTTTGTAAAGTAGTTTTTTTCTTCTTTTCTTTGAGTGGGGTGTGTGTGGGTGGTGACTTCTTTGATGTATTGGTCTTTACCAACAAAGCTATCCCCTGGGGGTTCTGTACAGAATTACTTGCACGACAGACACCCAAACTAATTGACACATACCACCCCTGTACTTTAACCCGATTCCAGTTACCTTAATAGTTTTCTGAACCGGACGACTACCACCCTTTAACTTACATCAGGTTCACGAACCAGTCCAGGCTTAAATTTTAACCTATTTATTCTCTTTAATATGGCCAAAATACCCTTTAGAGAGTTGAAAAGTCTAAAATACCTTTTTTTACCTTTACCTTTACTTTGCCTTTTCTTCAATCTCATTGTTCCTCATTTAATTTTTGCGTTGAATATCCACTGCTCTGTTTTGCGTTCAAGAATACTTTGCCTCTGTCGAATGGCATTCCTTTCAACCAATCTTCTTGAAGTCTAGCGAGTCCAACAGCATGACGGAAACTCATCGGTTGGTGTGTGAGATCCTCACGTTGAAGTACCGATTTGAGACTAGGTATGACACAGATTTTCAAAAACCGCTCAGATAATCTCAGAAAGTTGAATCTAATAGACTCGCAGAACATATCAGGCAATGTGGACTGGCCAACGCCTTCAACTACCTGTTCTTCCCGATCTGCTTCATTTGCTCTTCCTTGAATTTTCTGCCTATTTTCATTTTCAGGAAGGAGATAGATTGGAGTGTATCTAATTTCTTTCGAATCTGATTCATTCTCACCTGTCTGCAATTTCTGCTTAATCTCACTTTCAAAAACGAGAGAATTATAAGCGTGAACGTCATCGATACGTACTTCTAGTTCCGGATGTAGCTTGTCACCAACACGACAGAAGATCTGAGGCGTTGGAAGAACGTAAAATCTCGCCGGAAAATCAGAAATTGTTTCCAGTTGTTCTTGCGGTAAGTTGACGATATCGTTTCCTTTCTTAGGCAACGACGACGAAGTCCCATCGCGATCGCCAGAATACCTGGAAATTTCTCTACTGGCCTCCATTTTTGCGGTTAACTTTTCCAATTGTTGTTGCAGAGGAACAATGAGCGATCTCACTTCCTCTCGTAGCTGTTTCTGTAAACTTGATATTTATGCAGAGATCTTCTCCATGCTAAGATCAAATTGCTGAGCTTGAAATTACTCTCTTGAGTTCATTTGAAAAAGGTGTTTTCATTTTTGACATCTATGACTTCCGATTAAGCATGGAAGAAGAAGAATGAAAGGAAACCTACCTCTGCTCTGCTGCTGCAATGGCTCCGCTGCGGAGATGGTTTTCTTCTCCCCGACTCGAAAGACCAAACGTCTAAGACCAGACGTCTTTGATGCCTGAGTCTTTCCTTCTTAATAACAAACTGCTGAGGTTATTTTGGCCTTTTGGAATAAGTTGTAATGGTGTTATAGAGGGTAAAATTGTATATTTACCCTCTTTGTTTACAAATGGTTGAACCAGGGGGTAACTCGTCCGGTTCAGAAAACTATTAAGGTAACTGGAATCGGGTTAAAGTACAGGGGTGGTATGTGTCAATTACCCTTATTTATATGGTTAAAAATGTGGCATGCATAATCCAGGTTCCAGACAGATAATAGGCAAATTAAATAACTGAAACAACATACTCCAATTCATATGAGAACTCTGCTTTGTGCCTAGTCAGCTAACAAATAATAACTAGAATCCAATAAAAAGAAGATCAACAGAAAAAAAAAATGGCTTGAGACACAAGTTCTATTAAGCTGCAGAGATATCCCTTTACACTCACCATGTCTCTTCAACATTTTGGTGATTTGTAGATGAACTGATTCCGATTAGGTTAGCAAGCAATATAAGACAACTCTATTTTGTGCCCTTCATTTATCTGCAGTTTTCAATTTAGTCAAATATTATAACTTATACATGCTTTTCTCCCCAGGAAATGTATTCCATTTCCCATATAGTTATTACAAATTTGTTGGATTCCATCAGTTATCATAAGTCATAATACTTATAATTTCTTTTTACATCGAATCAAAATAAGACAAAAATCTAAGAAACACAGGCTAAAGAATGGAAAAGAAATGAGAAAGGTCTCCTACCACCAACGAGGGAGATGAAATAACAAAATCTCACTGCACACTGAGAATAGCAACAAGAAGTCTCATGTATTGTTGCTGCATTATGTTAAATTTTTTCAAGTTATGGCAAGGAAATGAAACAGGGGGGTAATAAATCAATGCCCTCGAACAGTTTGCTTTTGTTTTTTTTTTTTTTTTTTTTTTTTTAGGTCTGCAATGCCTTCAAACATTGAAATCTAGAAATGGCAAACTCCACAAATGACAACAGTTTGGAAATTAGACCAGCTAGATGAACCAAATTTGTCATAGAAAACAGGATCTAGGAATGAACCAGACAAAAATTGCAATAATATTACAAGGTACCATCAGTTAAATTGACTGTCTAAATGGATCTTACTATTAGCAGCACTCTCTCTAGGTCAATGACTGGCTTTTTTCTTCTCGAAAATTATGGAAATGAAATTACCAGATCAGTAAGTAATTAAAAAGAAGAAGATCAGAAACCAAAAGGACAAACTCTAATGAACTCATGGCAATTCATTACAATGGTGGATATTGATCTTCCCAAAACCCAAATAATATCTTTGAGGGAGGGGAGAGATTAGGTAATGAAATTCTTATTTTCAACAACATTGAGACAAGTGCACACAAATCTGGTCTAATATGGGTATAAGGGTATTCTTGTACTTGTACCTATTCTTATTTCACTTATTATAAATAAAGTGTGGGGCTGTCTTCGACACCCTAATTTATTCCTCAATTCAACATGGTATCAGAGCAGACCACCTTGGGAGTCCAATCCTAGCCACTGCCGCCACCACCATAGCTCTCTCTCACTCTCTCCCATCGATTTTTACCGCCAACCGCCCGACCCAAGAGCTTTCTCTCTCTCTCTAGGCTTTTACCGCCGCTGACACCGTCTCTCTCTCTCTCAGCCCTTCACCTTCTACCACCTCCCTCACTCTCGCCTTCCACTTTAGCCGGCGACTCTCGGTGGCATAGCTAATCACCACCGAGTCTCGGTTCTCTTTTTTCCTAGGTTCTTCACCTCTACACATGGATAGAGAACTTGGTTAGTGCCTACTTCAGTTTTTTGGTTTCTTCTTGATGCCGCAGGTTTTTTACTCACATGGTCTCTACAATTACATTCTTTTATGCATGTGGCTTGTTCTAGCTTGTTTGCAGATCAACTGTGATTAGCAATCATGTCTAACCTCTCCACCGCATCAACTGGAATTGAAGGGACGGGTCGTGGAACCTATTCTGATTTCCCTTCATTCCCTAAGAGCTCTGTCCATCTTGATGATAGAAATTATTTGATGTGGTCAAAGTCCTGTTATCCATCAATTGATTCTCACGGCTATATGGGTTACATTACAAGTGCCAAGACTAAGGCTTCTACTGATGGTGACACATAAAACAAATGTGGTCTTGTGAACTCCCTTGCTATGTCCTTTCGCATCAATTTTATGCAACCCCAGATTGCAAGGGGTTATCTTCTCTTGGATGCTGATGCCAAAATTTGGATGGCAACCATGTATACTAATTCTCAGGTTAAGAACGATGCACAGGTCTATGAACTGAGAAAGAAGATTCATGAGACCAAACAAAAAGACTTCACATTATCTCAGTATTACTCTAAGTTGTGTAGCTTGTGGTAGAAGTTGGATTTTTATGATACCTTTCAAGCTACCCGTACCACTGATGCTACTACCTTTTAGAAGTGGGAAGATAAATTTCGGGTCTCTGATTTTTGGGCTAGCTTGAATATTGAGTATGATCAACTTCATGCTCAAGTTTTTAGCATGGATCCTTTTCCCACCTTGGGACAGTAGTACTCTTGGTTCAGTTAAAGGATAGACGGCACGCTGCCATGCTCCCTTCGTATCCCAAGACTGTTATGCCATTTTACTAGCTCTGGTTCTCAGCCTTGCGATGGCTTTACTCATCCTAGTGATCGTCCTCACACTAATTGTGACCCTATTAAATGTAAGCAATATGATAAAGAACGCCATACTAAAGAGTTTTTCTGGAAACTTCATGGTCGTCCTACCAATTCCTCCTCTCGTAGTTGTGGACGCAGCCGGTCTTCACATGCACATCATACTGAGACTTTTGCGTCTGCTCCAACCAATGTCAAGTCTTCCTTCTTATAGGATGAGCTAGTTATGCTCCGCCATATGATCTCCCCCATGGATTCTCCATCCATTGAGCATGTGTCTGTCACTTCCATGGTTCACTCTGACTCCAACCTTTTTGCCTCAGGTATTTCATTTTGTGGTCACTATGCGTCAGGTGTCTCTCATCCTTGGATAATTGACTCTGGTGCCACCGATCAAATGATTGGTTCTGCTAATCATTTCTTTAAGTACTCTCCTTGTTCTGGTAAGGATAAGATCAAATGAACGATGGTTCTCTTTCCTCTGTTTATGGGAAGGGTTTCATCGATTCCTCTTCTTCTTTACCTTTGAATTCTCCATGTTCCCAATTTTTCTACCAATTTGCTTTCCATTAGTCATCTCACTACTGATTTGAACTGTAAGGTAACCTTTTTTTTCCTTTTCATTGTCTCTTTCAAGATTTTGATGACAAAGAAATCAGTTTGATTTTATACTAGGTAGATCTACTACAGAAGCTATATACTTACTTAGGTGACTCATGGAAAGATGTAGAGAAGGAAAGAAGGACCTCCATATGGTCTTTATTAATCTAGAAAAAGCTTATGACAGTTTTTGGAGAGTTAATCTGGCATGTACTAGAGAAGAGAAGTGTTTCAAGCAAATATGTGGACATAGTTAAAGATATGTATTATAATGTAGTGACTAGTGTGAATACCATGGGGGATCAAAGTAGAGAATTCCCAATCACAATGGGGTTACATTAAGGATCAGCTTTAAGCCCTTATTTGTTTGCCCTCATTATGGATGATTTAACCAGAGACATCCAAGATGAAGTTCCTTGGTGCATGCTTGTTGCCAATGATATTGTAAGGCCCGCACTCCACTAACCCGGTTTAACCGTCTCGTGCTAGGTCTTTCCATCATAACCGGCTTGAGCGAACCAATCGTATGAAGGAACCACAAAGCCATGTAAGCAAATCAGTCAACTTATAGATTGACTGGTCGAATGTTTTGGGTTGTGTGGTCGATGGGTTTTGCAACCATTGAGTCGACCGGTCAAGCCCAAAACCGACTCCATATTTAGAAAACTTTCTTAATTTGAAAAGGTCTCTCTCCTAATTAAGAGAAGACTCTATATGGAGGTTTTCTTTCTATATAGAAGACGTCTCCCTACTCTCACTCTCACTCTTTTGGATCAATCTCAAACCCTAAAACTAAGAGCAAGAGAGGAGAAGAAGAAGAAGGCTTGGAGAAAGGAGAAGAGTTTCTGCAAAAGGAGGAATTGTCGTCGGATCCCAACCACTTGCATAAAGGAGCCAACAAGTACCTCGCCTATGTAGAAGGATAGGTTACAGTAGAATTATGGATTTAGGATTTTGTTACAAGGAAACTCAGATCTAAAATCATGCCTTCAATCCTAATATGTTGATTATTGAATTCGTAATGATGACTATAACTGTTAAGGGTATAATGAATGAATCAAATAAGAGATAATGGCTATAGAATGACCATAGAATGAATCCCGTTGTCGAGCCTAAGGATCAGATCTAAAGCCAAGCCTGAAATATGACCAGAAGGTTGTGTGGTCACTTTACTGGTTGACAACATGGTGCGAGCAGTGAGTCGACCACAGACTCTCAGAAGTGTCCCAGGGTTTGTGCGGTCGCTTTAGTGGTCGTCAGTATGCACGACCACTGAGTCGACCACACAATGACTGGTCGACATATAACAGAGACCACTGAGCAGACCAGTCATTGACTTGGAGCATATTTTGGAGACCAGACAAGGTTTTCGACTGTTGTAACTTGATGAGATCAAACCCTAATCTAAATTCATAATTGTTTAGGTTTTCAACTAGCTCAAGATAACTTCTAAAGCTGGGAAGAGGAACAAACAACAATCACAGGTGAGGGAACAAGACCTAAACTAATTGGATAATAACAAGCTACTCTTCTCTTTTATTTTCTGTTATTATGATGATGCTATACTTTGTATGATTGTTTGTGCATCTTACATATCATCCAATTAAATGCTATATATCTTGTTCATGCATATTTATATTTTTGTTATGCCATTGATGATGAGGATTGGCATGTGCTTGTATGTGTGGTCGATGTGTTGATTGGGGTAGAGTATCAGGGGGAGTGTAACGGTGTGTGATCCGTTAGGCTCTACCCCTATCTTTATTTTATTCACCACGTTAGCATCGTCGTATCGCTGTTACCTTAGTGAAATTAGTACGTCATAGGGTATCAGGGGGGGTGGGTGCATGGATTAAAATCTCGGCGAGATCTCGCCTTTTTCGCTAGTTTCGACACTAGCCGAGACGAAAATAGAGGCGATAACCATTTTCGTCTCAGCATTTACCTGTTCTCGCCAAGATCTCGGCGAGATCTCGCCAGATCTCGCTATTTCTCGCCAGATCTCGCGAGATATTTTGCTTTTTGCTTTTTTTTTTTGCTTTATAAACAGACAGAGGGGTCTGTTCTCGGTCGAGAACTCGACCAAGACTGCCCCTTCTGTTTTTTTCTTTAGTTTTTCATAGTTTCTTCATTTATTCCCCCTTTTTTTTTTGTTTGGACTTCTAAATTGCTACGAGTGGGGCTTCGAACTGCGGGGATTGCTGTAAGAGCTTCATATCAACTGTTGAAGGTAAGTTTCTTGCCGAAAAATGAGATTTTTACATGAGACTACAAAGGGAGAAATTTTTTTTTTTCTAGAATGTGATGAAATTTTTATATGTTAGTTACGTGAGTCCGATCTACAAGCTTACGGTTTCAGATTTCGATTTTGATTGTTGTAGGTATTTTTTTCAATTATTTGCATTTAAAAATGAATTTCCAGCAATTAAAATTTAAAATAATAATTATTATTACTCATTTGATGATGATGACCTATTTATATGTTAATCACCGTTGGCCGATTTACTGTCCTACGATTTCAGATTTCGATTTCGGTTGTTGTATGTTTTTTTTTTAATTATTTATATTAAAAAAATATTTTTAAGCAATTAAAAATTAATTTAAAATTGAGTAATAATGCTATAAAATCGGGAAAAATAAGGAAAAATGTTCTGATCGCATTTAAAATATGAGAAAAATTTTGAAATGTAATTTCTGCTGTGTTCAAGTTTGTAAGGTTATTGAAGTTTGTGTTTTCTATGAAACAGTGCTTGGAAATTATGTCGAGACCAAGTTCCGGGGCGGGCGATGGGGGCGACAGTGCGGTTCCCGAACCGACCCTACATGGCAAGTATGCGACGCCCTTCGGGGTGATAGGAAGAAGACCCAATGTAATTTTTGTGGGAAGAAGCTTCGGTCGGCGGCATCACAAGACCGAAGCAACACTTGAGTGGATTGGGCAAAGATGTTTCCAAATGCCCGCAGTGTCCTGGAGATATCCAGGGCCATAGGTGAACAGTTGAGGGGAGGGAGGCAGAGGAGGGCAGCAATGGAAAGAGAAAAACAACAATTTGAAGAGGCAATTCGAGGCACCGTACCAGAATCCAGTGAGGAACATAAGGCTGAGGGATGGGATGTAGAAGATATGACAGAGGCAGAGGCAAGACAGATGCGTGGATTTGTTGAGCCTGAGCCACAGAGACGGAGCAAAGGGATTGGCTCTTGGTTTTCTAGATCACGAAGTAGAAGGGAAGAACCTGTGCCACGGGGACGGGATGATTATGTTCAAGTTCTAGAGCAAGATCCCGCAGTCTTTACGAAGCAAGGTAATAAGCAAAAAAAAATAAAAGCAATGTTTGGGGGAAAGAATAGGGAGTCAGTAGGGTATTCTTACTCTAAGTGGTCGTTTTATCATGGCATCCCAGATTTCGGAGTAACTATTATGTGTGATGGTTGGACTGGTCCTACCAGAAAGTCCATCAACTTCATGGTTTACTGTGATGGGAGGACGGTGTTCCTTAGGTCCGTTGATGCATCAGCTGAAGTAAAAGATGCAAATTATATTTATGGGCTGTTGCAAGAGGTGGTGGTTAAGGTGGGAGCTCAGAATGTTGTCCAGATTGTGACGGACAACGGCAGCAATTTTAAAAAGGCAGGGGAGATGTTAATGGACAATCCCGACTACAATCTCTTCTGGACTCCATTTGCTGCCCATTGTATTGATTTGATGTTGAAGGACATGGGCAAGATAAGTAAAGTTAAGAGAGTGGTTGAGCAAGCAAGACAAGTAACCACTTTCATCTACAACCATGGTTATTCTTTGAACATGCTCAGGGAGAGATGTGGAGGGGACTTGGTCAGACCAGGCATCACCAAATTCGCTACGAACTTCATAGCATTGAAGAGCTTTGAGGCGAAGATAACCGGACTCAGATCGATGTTTGCATCTGAGGATTGGTTTTCGTGAGACAATCGCCTACACCCCGGGAGTGGAAGTACAGTACCATCGCTTGCACGAATTTTGGCAAAATGTGAAGGTGGTAGTCAGGGTGTTGCATCCTGTAGTACAGGTGTTGAGATTGGTAGATACTGAGCGAAAACCAACCATGCCACTTCTTTATGCTACTGTGGACGCATTGAAAGTACGTGTTAAAGCTTTGATACCACGTGGCTACAAGAATTATATAAAGATCATCAATGACCGATGGGACAGCCAACTCATGCATCCATTGCATAAGGCTGGTGAGTAAATTTGATGATGTATTTATTTTAGTGTTACTTATGTACCAATATAATTTTTATTTGCTTTAACCATGTGTCCACTGTCAAATATTTCAGCATACTATTTGAACCCCAAGTACCAGTATACGCATGTGCTTGGGACGAACGCAGAACTCATTGAGGCAGTGAAGCTAGTGGTTGCAAAGTTGGAGCCAAATTCCCAAGCACAGGCATTGGCAAACCTAGAGGTGAGTTGTGTGCTTCAATTACTGAAAATATGTGCTTCAACTATATATTGTAATTGCAAATATTTATAAGTTTTCGATTGTGTGCAGATTAAAACCTTCAGGGAAGCCCGTGGGAGTTTTGGGTTCCCCGCTGCAGTGGCTAGACGTGACAAAAGTGATCCGTGTATGTATTACGTTTAATTGACATACGAAATTAAATTATCTTATGTTTTATGTATTACGTTTAAATGACATACGAAATTAAAATATGTTATTGTTCTTATGCAAATTGAATGGTGGGTGTTGTATGGTAAAGATGCACCTGCTCAAGAAGATAGCAAGTAGAGTGTTAGCTTAGACATGCTCGCGATCCGGTTGTGAGCGAACCCGGAGTACTTTCAACCTCATTCATTCAAAGAGGCGGAATCGACTTGGCTCCCAACGGCTAAATGACTTGGTCTTTGTGCATTACAACATGAGGCTGAGGGTGCAAAACATGTTCTTTGATAAGGAGGATGATACCCCGCTCGAGCTTGCCAACATCTTTCAGCTTGACTCTGAAGAGGAAGATCCATTAGTAGAGTGGGTGCGGGACAGAGGAGTACCTGTGATGAACGAGCCCGGGGGGATGCCTGACTCCCATTTGGCCAGCCATTTGGATACTGATGTCGACGAGTTTTTAGCCTCGGAAGAGGGTCTAGTCCATACACGGTCACCCGTGCCGTTTGACCCTCCTGCTGGCACTGATACAGAAGATCCTGAGTAGAGTTGGAGTAGTAGTGGAGCTAGTGGTAGTGATCATGGGGGTGGGGGTCGAGTCACTTTTGTCAATATTGGGGCTGATCCAGAGCCACGAGCATCACCTGTTGGGATACACCTGGGGAGAGCCATGACACTCATGCAACACAGGATGATGACCATGCTGCACGTGCGCCATCCTCATCACGTAGACCAACTTCGTATTCGCGTAGGCCTCGGCATCATTCCCATTCTCAACATGATGAAGATGCTGATTGCAGTAGCACGATGGACGCCGACGTTGATAGCCTCTCTAGTGGCTTTACGAGGATTGAGTGTGGAGGAAAATAGCAGTTACTACAGTGGACATGAGCAGTGGAACTTTCCTGGATATAACATTGGTTCAACATACACCTCAAATGATTATGTTGATATCAACTTCGTCCCCCATCCCACTACAACTGCATATGGTTCTTCTTTCGACGATGGTTCAGATGCAGGAGCACATACACGGAGTCATAGTGGATCAACCAACTTCTATTCCATTCCATCAGTACTTCCGTAAGATTCTACGCACCAGAGTACTACTTCAGAAGTTTTTCCATTCTTCCCAAAGATAGGTATCCTTCGGACAGCTACTGATGTTATATTTATGAATCATGTGCAAGATTACCAGAACTACTTTGCATCAAGAATGTCATGGGAAGATTATGTTGCTCAATTGGAAGAGAATTTGCGTCGACAACTTTCCCAGATGTATGATGATAGTAGGATGGATCATCCACGACACTCTACATATTACTAGACATTGTATCTGTATAAGGATTGTGGAATTGTGGACTATAGGCACAGGGGGACTATGGGATCATTCAATGTTGAATATTTGAATTTTGAACTATGATATAAATTATGTAATGATTTATAATGAAGTGTTATTTTGTTTCTCTTTCCCCTAATGCATTATGTTATTGTCTCATTTGCCATATTTGATTGAATATAATAACTAATATTAACCTAAATTTACAACAAACTTCAGCATTGACTGTGAAAACATGGGTGTAAACCCAAACAACCACAAATGGTCATTATTTTTACAATTTTATACTCTAAATGTGTTTATGTATGTAAAAATAAGGTTCCCCTAAAGTTGGAGACCTAAAAAAGGCATTTTGGCCACCGAGACAGCTTAAAAGGCTGTCTCGGACAAAATGCATAGTCTCGGCGAGATCTCGCCGAGATCGGCGAGATCTTGGTTTCGGAGGAGGCCGAGACTCCTCCGAAAGCCGAGATTTTAAACCTTGGCGGTATGTGGTTATAAACTCTGCCAACAAACCCTAGCTCTATCTCTATGGGCATATTGAGGGATGCTGGGGTAAAGTCTTGGATACATCTGGATGAAATCTAGGATTTGTTAGACACGAACCCTGTTTGTAAGCCCTCGCCAGTAAGAGCATACGTACTGGTATGGGGTAGGGTATCAGGGGAGGTTCTGACAGTGTGTGATCCAGGAACTCTAGCTCTATCTCTATTCTTGTGTGATCCGTTGGGCGTGCCTACACTCTCGTGTACGAAGGTGTGGTGGCCGCCTATCCTTACCATAGCACATTGCAAACTTATACCAAACCAAAGATATGAATTGAATGCATGCATATATCTGTGTATTGTTTTGTTTACTCACTGAGCTATGTTGTGTGCTCACTCCTCGATGTCGTATATTTTAATTGATGGTGCAGGTACCACTGCAGAGGAATATATGAATGCGCTATCGTATGGACACATGGGGGTGATGGATGTGCAAGCTGTGAAGGACGAGCATGATTCTTCATGCTAGTGCTTCCAGTGTGTTTACTTTTAGGTTAAATTTCATATTTTGAAATATAAAACTTGTAATAGATATTTATTTATGTTTTGGTTACTTGAAGATAATTAGTGTAATACTTATTTATCATGTTAGACACTCAGTTCATTATTAGTAAAAACTTCCGCTATTTATTTTATTATCTCTGATTGTATGGAATGTGTATGGTTTGAATTGTTATCACGGTCTTATAAGATCTTGGCTTGAACCGTTGATTCTTATGACGGTTCATCACACTTCTGGTTAGTCCAGAATTGGGGTGTGACAGATATTGTTTTGGTGGATGAGACAAAAGCAAGGATTAATGCCAAGGTGGAACTATGAAAATCAACATTGGAATCAAAGGGTTTTAAAATAAGTAGAATAAAGATGGAATATATGGTGTGTAACTTTAGTCACGCAAGGATGGATAATGAGGTGGTGAATATTCTTGAGAGAAAGACAACAAAATGGTCATTTTAAGTATCTAGGTTCAATCATAGATAAAGAAGGAAATATAGAGGATGATTTTTCGCAGAGGATTAAAAAAGGATGGATGAAATGGAGAGGTGCGTCTGGAGTGCTATGTGATCGGCGTATTCCTTTAACTTAAAAGAAAATTTTATAGGACAGTTATCCGACCGGCTATGATGTATGGTATGGAATGTTGGGCAGTTAAGAAGCATCATATAGATAAAGTTAGTGTAGCTGAGATGAGGATGTTAACATGGATCTGTAGTAAAACTAGGAAGGATAAAGTAAAGAATGATCGTATTAGAGTTGATTTGGGAGTAGCACCGATACATAATAAAAACTACGAGAAAGCCATTTGAGATGGTATGGTCATGTTCAACGGAGGCCATTAAATGCTCCTATACAGAGGAGTGATTTGAATTAGATTGAAGGATCTAAAAGAACTAGGGGCAGACCTAAGATGACACTAGGGGAGGTGGCGAAGAAAGACATGCATAGCTTAAGCTTTGTTTCAAGTATGACATCGAACAAAGCTGATAGGAGGACAACAATCCATGTAGCGACCCCATTTAGTTGGGATAAAGCTTTGTTGTTGTTGTTGTTGATGACGGAGGTGATAGGGTACCTGATGATCTCTATTTGCTTGACGATGGGATCTCAGGCGCATTAGACTAATTTTGCTTCCGCTTCTTCAACTGCTAATATTGATTTGTTCCTCTAGCATAAACGGTTGGGTCACCCACCGGTTGGCACATTAGTTAAAGTTTTTCCCCATTTATTTCCGCAATTTGAACAACAAGATTTCTTTTGTGATGCTTATGTTTTGGCAAAGAAAATATCTTATATTTATTCCAGTTTAAATAAAAGAAGTGTTGCTCATTTTATGTTGATTAAATTTGATGTGTGGGGTCGTACCCATTGTACTTTGGGTTCTAGGTACTAGTGGTCTGTCACATTTAGTGATTGTTACACCCGAGTCACTTGGGTTTATCTCCTTCGTCACAAGAGGTGAGGTCTTCTGGTGTTTTAAAAAATTTTTAAAACATGATGCGCACCCAGTTTGGCACCTTTATTCAAATTCTTTCAAGTGACAATGGTACCAAAGATATGGATGGTGCATTTCAGGCTTTTCTAGCCACCCAGCAGATACTCCACCAGACTAGCTGCATTGATACACAGGCCCAGAAAGGTGTTGCCGACCTCAAGAACCGTCACTTTTTGAAAGTGACTCATTTCCTACCGTTTGAGATGCATTTCCCTTCTTCGTATTGGAGTGACGTTTGACTATTGCCTACTTAATTAATCAGATGCCGACTTGTGTTTTTTTATTTTTGGTCTCCTCTTTCGGTTCTCAAAGTGGTGGCTGATTTCCTCATTCCACCGAAGGTGTTTGGTTATGTCTGTTATGCTCAGAACCACCATCATCCTGGAAAGCTGGATCCACGGAATCTTCAGTGTGTAGCCTACAAGTGTTACCACCGCCGTCTTGTCGTGTCTATGTGACTATGGATGTGGTGTTCCATGTGACTGGCTCATATTTTTCTCCAACACCTCGTCTTGGGGAGGAATTGTTCATTGGTGATGATGTGCCCCCTTGTCGCCCCGCTTCCAACAATTGCGGAAATCTCACTTCAATCTTCAATTCAAGAGGAGACCTTGCCTACCGAGCAGGTTTATGTTCGTCGACCTCGTGAGCAAATAGACTCCACCACAGCTCTAACTCCTCTACCCAGTCCATTACTGCCTCCTAATCCAGGTGCTTCCTCCAGGAATCCTTTTGATCCCTCTCTGGCTTCACCTATTGCTGTCCGTAAGGGGGGTAAGAAAGTCCACGAAACACCCTATTGCTCAAGTGGTGTCGTACACATCTTTGTCCCCTTCTTACTATGCTTTTGTGTTGTCCTTGTCCTTTGTTTCTCTTCGTTAGAATTTGCAAAAGGCTCTTATTGATCCTAGGTGGAAGGCAACCATGGTTGAAGAAATGCAAGCCCTTACAAAGAATGATACTTGGGACCTTATCTCTCTTCCTCCACAAAAGACAATTGTGAGTTGCAAATGGGTTTTCATTGTGAAGCAAAACATGAATGGACTGTGAATCAGTACAAAGCCAAATTAGTTGCTCGTGGCTTTACTCAGACGTATGGCTTAGACTATCAGGAGACGTTTGCCCCTATTGCCAAGATGAGCATCATCCGTGTTATTCTCTCATGTATTGTGAATCTTGGATGGGACTTGCAATAGCTTAACATTAAGAATGTATTTTTTCATGGTGAGTTAAACGAAAAAGTGTATCTAGATGTTCCCCCAAGTTTCTCTAAACCAAAACTCAAGGGAAGGTGTGTAAGCTCAAACATGCTCTTTATGGGTTGAAGTAGTCTCCTCGTGCTTGGTTTAGGAGATTCCACAAAGCCATGGTATTCACGGGTTACATTCAAAGCCATGCTGATCACACTAATCTGGTTTAAAGATTACTACTCTTTATTGTCTATGCAGATGACATTGTGGTCATTGGTAATGATACAGCTAAGATCTCTAATCTCAAAGCTCACCTGAGTCAAGAGTTTGAGATTAAGGACCTTGGCAAGTTACGCTATTTTCTTAGCATTAAGGTTGCTCATTCTTCCAAAAGTATTTTCCTATCACTGCGGAAATATACCATAGACCTTCAATCTGAGACCGGGATGCTTGGTTGTAAGCCATTCGACACTCCTCTTGAAGCCAACATCCATCTCTCCCGCGAGAATGGTCACCTTGTGGATAAGGGTCAGTTTTAGCAGCTTGTTGCCAAGTTGATTTATTTATCTCATACACGCCCTAACATAACTTTCACAACAGTTTGGTGATCTTTATTCTTCCCATCTGGAGGCAGTATAATGTAGGACCAGTCCCCAACTCAACAAATTAACATAAAGAACATTAGTTTCAGGGTCCGTTTGATAAAACTTCTGCTTCTGGATTCTATGGATTCTGGCTCCCAGGGAGCCATTTTGGAGTAGAAGCGTGTTTGATAAGTCCAGTTAGATTCCAACTCCCACAGAGTGAACCGGATTCAGAATGACTCAGAATCCAAAATTTTGGAGTCATAAATACTTGCTCCAAGCTGTTGGATCAACTTTTTAAGAGAAAAAAAAGAGTCAACACTCACATGACTATCACTTGACCACCACCACCACCACCACCACCACCACAACCACCACCACCACCACCACCACCACAACGACCACCACCGCCACCACCACCACCGCCACCACCACCACCACCGCCGCCGCCACCTCTACCACCACCACCACCGCCGCCGCCTCCACCACCACCATCAACGCCACCGCCCACCACCCACCACCACCACCACCACCACCGCCACCACCAGCACCACCGCTGCCGCCACCTCTACCACCACCACCAATACCACCACCACCGCCGCCTCCACCACCACCACCAACACCACCCACCCACCACCACCACCACCACCACCACCACCACCACCACCACCACCACCACCGCCGCCACCACCCACCACCACCACCAACACCACCATCGCCGCCGCCTCCACCACCAACACCACCACCACCACCACCACCACCACAACCACACCACCACCAACACCACCACCACCACCACCACCACCACAACCACCACCACCGCCACCACCACCACCGTCGCCGTCACCTTTACCACCACCACCGCCGCCGCCTCCACCACCACCACCAACACCACCGCCCACCACCACTACTACGACTGTTTTTCTAGACTTCGATTGGAGGGATAGTGTGTTATCAAACATGTTTCTAATCCAAAGATGCTTTAAAATCCATTTCAGAATTGCATTATCAAACAAGTTTCTACTCCAAAATAATCCTAGAGTAGCTTGGAGTAGAATCCAAATTTGAACCAGAATCCAAAAGCAGAAGTTTTATCAAACGGGCCCTCAGAATTAGCAGATTTTACTCACAGCCTTTAACAACCGTCGGATCATCCTCAAACTAATGACGACTAAAGGTTTATGGGAGGGTTGGATGATGTGAAAATATGGCCTGCATCTGATGGCCAGATCTGAAGATATTTGAGATTGAAGAACTCAGCAGAAATAGCCTCTAAACAGTAAACTGTGAACAGTAAATCAGAAAGATAGAAAGAAAAAGGGAAGAATAGAACCTTAGGAGTCCTTAAGAGTCCCACCTAAGGTCAGCTGAGTCCCATAGCCTAGGAAACCCCCCTTGCCATTGCAAGCAAACTTTTTTTCTTTTCTAAAAACCTTCCTGCCTTGTCCCCTTTCATTCACATAAATAGCCAAAGGCTTTGGCTACAAAAATAGAACGTAGACAATGACAACTCTTGTTGACCAAGTCTTCTCAAAATAGTAACTCTAAAAAAATAAAAACTAAGAAAGATAGAAAGTAAGAAAAATGAAACTTTCCCAAACATAAGTTTCTAAAACTGAAAATTGAAGGTAGATTGTTTGCTCAACACTTTAATGAAATTAGAAAGTGCTAAAATAGAAGGGTGGCCAAAGATTCTCAAAGCATCTTTTCAAAACAGCCTTTAAAATCTGTTGGTACTGTTCACGTGAACAGTGTTGGCTAGCTTCTTTTGACTCTTTGTTCCCACTGGCATGGGCTGTTGTTGGTTGAAAAATACTACATCACAGTGCATCGAGTCCTGCGATATCTGAAGTTTGCACTAGGTAAAAGGGTGTTTTTCTCCCTTAATGGTCATCTAGTGTGGAATCCTTTACCGATGCCGATTAGGGAAAACTTTGCTGATGATCGTCAATTTAATATTGGTTATGGAACTTTTGTCAGTGGTAACTTGGAAGAGCAAGAAACAGACTGTCATTGCAAGGTTTTGTGCTGAAGCGGAATTTCCAACCATGTCCCATTGAATTTGCAAGTTGATGTAGCTTCAGCATCTTATGTGAAATCTTGCCTTACTGATGCAGTCCTAGAAGAGCTGATGCAGGCCAAGAAAAGGGGCCGAAAGAACATTAAGGGCCTTGGGCTATTGGGCCAGGCCATTGGACTATTGGGCTAGGTCATTGGACCAACCTAAACCACACAATTACCGCCAGTCAAATCCTTCCAGTTAGAGTCGGCAGCAGTAGTAGCTCTATTTGTTAGTTTTAATAGATAGTCTTATTTCTTTCCTAAAATATAGGCTAGTTAGTTTAGAAGTTTCAATTACTTGGAGAATAAGTATTTCCTTGATTTTAGTTTCCTAAAAGTGTTAGAAACCTTCCTATTTTCCAGTTTTGGAAACTTTCTTTTCTTTTGTTTAGGAAACTTCCTATTCTATAAAGGAAGTTTAGCTTTTATTTTCAATTGAGAACTTCCCAATTTTGTGAAATCTTTCAAGCAATAAATAAAACAGAGAAGGGCTGGCGGCAGAGGTAGATTTTCCAGAAAAAGAGAAAAGACTAATTTCTATTTTTCTAGTTGAGTCTCCTACGGTTGCGAGACTCAACCAGCTGCTTATTTTTCTCCTATTGTTTTTCCCTTCAATCTTCAATTGTCTATTCTTCACTGCTCTATAGGCGACACTGATTCTTGCAGAAATTTCCAAATCCCTGCTGTTTTGGTTACAGACTTCATCAATTTCAATTGAGACTTACCAGGCCTGGGTGGTACCCTATACTGCTCCTTTGCAGCACTTGTAGTTGCTTCAGAATTCTTTTGATCGACCCAAAACTCCTACTAATGTTCATAATTGAAGTCAAGAGGACTTCCTATCAATCTCAAGCTTGTTCAACGGCTGGACTCTCAGATAAGTTAATTTTCTTATTGTTTACTAAACCTGTTTTGATGATTGGACTGTGCAAAATCCTATAGCAAAGAGGATTGATAAATTATGTTGTTTTGAATCCTCTTTGCCATCACTTACCTATTCCTCTATCATTGATGCTCCACTGTGATAGCAAGTCTGCCATCAGCATTGCTCATAATCTAGCCAACACGATCGCACAAAGCATTTGGATTGATCGATACTTTATCAAAGAAAAGTTGATTTCTGGTCTAATTTGTATTCCTTCTGTTAAAACAAAGGATCAGCTTGTTGATGTTTTTACCAAGGGTTTGAGTGATAAACCTTTTCATCCTATTGTATACAACTCGGGCATGTGTGATATCTATGCACCAACTTGAAAGGGAGTGTTGTAATATGGGTATAAGGGTATTCTTATACTTTTACATATTCTTATTTCACTTACTATAAATAAAGTGTGGGCTGTCATTGACACCCTAATTTTTTCCTAAATTCAACAAAATCACAGTTTAAAAGATCTATCATGTCAGAAATTGTAGAATAGCATGAGCCTTGTTGGGGACTTGGTTAACACTGGCAAAACAAAGATTAAAGGATTTTCGTCAAAGTGTGTACAATGCCAATACATTATATGTGTCAACAATGACAATCAAAGTAAAAATTTCAGTACCAAAAGGGGGGGGGAAAGAGGGGGGGGGGGGGTAAGTGGTGCTACATTTCACATATTTCCTCTTTGTTATATTTTTTATGGGACCAATCAGCTTGCATTTGTTAAGAAGCTACTAAACTCCTCTCCATTCTTGCATAATACCAGGGAAAACTCCTCTCTTCTCATCTACTCAATGTTATTCTTTTTATAATCCAACTTTAGCATTTATTTTCCTGCTGAAACATTTCAATTTTGTAAAATTGTGATGAATTTAATTAACATATTTTTCTTAGAAACCTCTTAAACCCATCTTCACTTCTTATCCTTAAATCATGGACTTATTTTTTATTTATCCAAAAATGAAGGTTTTTGTTTTTAGGGCATTATCATGTTCATTCCTAGGACTGTCTTAATTGAATTGCTCATGTTGATAATTTTGTGATAGTCATTTTGCAACTGCTATTTCTCTGAACATTTTTTTTCCTTTAAATTATTTTCACCTGATACAATGTTCTTCATCAATAAAGTTCATTATGCAACATCTTTGGGACACCGGCCCTGTTTAAACTCCATACTTTACACACAAAAAAACTTCTTAATCTTATCAATCAAACTTTGGGGAGGGAAAGCAAAAAAACATCTTTAGTTGTTAGCATAAAATATTAAACCTACAAAGACAATATCTATGAGTTTATAAAATATCTCATATTTTGCCCCCTTTTTGCAGGCTATAATGGTAAATAACATGCACCAGGATTTCTTTGTTTATGTCATTATTGTTAGATTGCAAGCATGATTCTTAGAACTTCTAAGAACTTGATGGTTGAAACTTCAGTCTCTATATCTTTGACCACTCAAGTAATAAAATGTTTTAAAAGTATAAATTGATGCTTCCGTTCACTGCCTCCTGGAATATTAATGAATATCAACAACAATTTTTCTTTTGGATGGATGATATCTAAACATTGCAGTGACACATTACAAGAAATTGACATGAAATTTCTGAATTTACAAAATATGCCGCTATTTCAAGTTACTGACTTTTAAAACCAAATGCAAGCTATTCACCCAGAAATAAATAAATAAATCAATAAATAAATAAACTAGATGCAAGCTTCACAATGTTCTCATCAGATCTCTCAATCATCAAAGTAAAGATTCAAAGTTAACTCTGACACTTTCTCATCCAAAAAGTACACAAAAAAGTAACCACCCGGAAAATCGTCTGCTCTTAGACTGAAGTCTTTCTCCTATTTGTTCTACCTTTGATCTGGTAATTTCTGAGGCTTTTTGTATGTTGAAAGGATACTTTGGCCCTTCATTATGAGCCAAAATAAATGTACTAGAAAAGAAACAAAAAGAAAATAATATTGATTATAAAATATATAATAAAAAAAAAAACTTACATTTATCATATATTGGCGTCAGTTCAAAGCAAATGGCTTAATTGAAATTCACACAAATTCTGCATGACACCAAGAAGATCTTGTAGTAAAGTCCAGGGTGGTCTCAGGCAACACCAAACAACCAACTTCACCTGTTAAAAAGAAGAATAAAGGATCTTAAGTATAGATATTGGCATGCAACTGGAGACATCAATCTCAAAGGATCAGAATAATACATTTTATCTCAGTGAAGTTTTTGAAGAGCATTATGTGCCATTTCTGAGTTACAGACCTCCAGCAACCACTGGTAGTCTGGTTCCACGTCAATCAAGCTCGCTTGTACATATATCAATCAGATATCACCAAATCAACTTCTGTAGTGCAAAAGATGAGTATAAGCCATTCCATAATTTTATGAGAAACTGCAGAATAGCTTTCACATAGCAAGAGCAGAGTTAAAAAAAAAAAAAAAAAAAAAAAAGGTATCCCAGTGCATGAGGCTCACGCTACTGCAGGGTCTGGGGAGGGGCAAAATGTACGCAGCCTTACCCCCACTACATGGAGAGGTTGTTTCCATGTTTCGAACCCGTGATCACCAGGTTGCAATATAACAACCTTACCATCACACCAAGGCTCACCCTCATAGCAAGAGCAGAGTCTTTCAGTCAAATATATCATTCTGTCCCCTATCCCCCTGCACCTATGACCATTCAGTAGCCCATCTCAGAATGCTAGAGCCCTAGCCTTCCAAAGTTCTGACCGCAGTTTCCTTGCTTCTTGTTTAAGTCCTGAAGAACGAAGCCCACAAATAACAGCCCGTTGGTCTGCAGCAAGTATTTTCAGTCCTTCTCTTAAGCAGGACAGGATGAACTTGGATGCTACACGAAACCTTCTTACTTTGCAAAGACCATGCACCATGGAAGAGTATGTAAAAGAGTCCTTAAGCTCCATCTTTTCAAAGATCTTCATCGCATAATCCACCTGACCTGTCTCACATAACCCATGAATCATGCAATTGTAGGCCACTAAGTCTGATTGGAAACCCCTCGTCTTCATATACTTCAAGTGCCGCTGAGCCCTATCAAGGTCACCTGCCTTACATAATCCATTAACCAAGATTGAGTGGGTATACTCATCACTTTCTATCCCACCCTTCTCTATCTCATTCAACAACTGAAACGCAGTTTCTAACTTACCTTCTTTGCAATACAGATTAATAAGAGTGTTGTAGGAAACTATATCAAGCCCAGAGCCATTCCTCACCATCTCCCACATGCAATCATTAGCCTCTTTCAACCTGCCTATTTTAGTCAAAGCACTGATAACAGTGCAATATGCGAAGGCATCAAAGGTATACCCTTTACTCCTCATCTCTGAATATATCTCAAACCCCTGTTCAAACTTTCCAGATCTAAAGCAACATTTCATGACAGTAGTATAAGTAATGGCATTTGGGATATGACCTGATTCTCCGAGCTCCTTGAGGATTCTTCTTGCTTGACCCAACCTACCTGATTTGCAAAGCCCATTAATGAGTATATTATATGTTACTAGCTGAGGAAGAAACCCATGGCGTTGTAAGTTCCTAAACAACCTTAGAGCATTAGCGGGATATCCAGCCTTGCAGAGGCCGTTAATCATGGTATTAAATGTAGTTGGAGAAGGAGATAGATTAGCCAAGATAATACCCTGGAAAATCCTGTTGGCTTCCTCTGGCTTTCCAGATTTAAAGAAGCATTGCATCAAAGTATTGTAACTCCACACATCGGGAGCAATACCTCTCTGCAGCATTTCTTCAAACAGATCCAGAGCTCGCGATGGTAGGTTCTGTCTGGTGGCACTAGCCATCAAGGAATTGTAGGTAATAACACATGGCTTTATACCGGCTTCACTCATTCTATGGATAACCTTGTATCCTGCATCAACGCCATCAAATCGGCAATAGGCCGCAATCAATGTATTGTAAGTTACAACATCTGTAAGATAACCTAGTCGTATCCCGTCCACTATAACCGCTTCAGCTTTCTCTAATTGCTGGGCTTTGCAAAGCGAAGCAATGCATATGTTTAATAAACGAGTAGACAAGGTCATTCTTTGCACTACAGATTAAATGAATCCAAGTATGAATCATAATCCACAACTACATGAGATTGATTGGAACATTCAATGAATAAAAAAAAATATTTCTCCAGATTGACACAGACCAATAGAAGAAGCTATGCAAATCCAATCATCCGGACTGATTACATGCACATAACCAAGATTGCCCACCAAACGCGCAACAAGTTTAAAACAAATCCAATCCAAAAGTAAATGTAAATCGTATCAAAAACATGGCTGGGCAGCATGGAGCCAATGAGAAATGAAGTCACTCAACTGCAAGCTACGACACTGACGCAGAACCGAATTACCGATCAGAAGATACCTGAGTTCCTAAAGACCTAAAATCATCTCCAGTCTCTCTGCCCAATCGTGGACGTCAGAGTGAAGACTTTGTTACAGACTTCCAACATTCTTCGTGCTTCAACCAGTCCAATCAGGATGAAGAACAGCGATCATGACACCCCTTTTACAGCCGAGTGCCGAGGGATTGTCCTTACGGAAACTTTGATGGAAAAGAAGTTGACTGCACCCTCAAAAAGAAAAATGAAATTGAGGCCTGGGGGATTCCATCATTGATAAACAA
Source organism: Protea cynaroides (assembly GCA_028583415.1). Taxonomy (NCBI): domain Eukaryota; kingdom Viridiplantae; phylum Streptophyta; class Magnoliopsida; order Proteales; family Proteaceae; genus Protea; species Protea cynaroides. Next base: position 12,876,974 of record CM053276.1, on the reverse strand, counting down.
AAATAAATAAATAGGCCCTGGAGGATTGGACTTTGGAGGAGAGAGATGACGGAGAAGGGAAGAAGGCGCGATGATGTACCGCGAACGGATGCACTGTACCAAAGAGATCCTTTAACTCTGTAAGGCCCAGAAATTGGCGGAGAAGTTTCAACGCTTCATCCGCCGGGGTGTAGAGATAGCGGGGGAGGGGGGAGAGAGAAAGAGACTGTGCGAGAGGGCGGATGCAAGGCGAGGGTTGAGACTTGGGAAAGACGGATTCAAATCGTTTCCTCCCTCAAATTCGGGAGGAGGGATGGCGGCCTAGATGGATGGCCGCCACCTGAGTCTGAGGTGAATCCGAGCCATCTATTCAAGTCGACACCCCAGCCTACAAGCTGAGCCGACAGGGGTGTCGGCTCAGATGGATGGCTCAGATTCACGCGAGAGCCAGGTGGCGGCCATCCATCCGGGCCGCCGCCCCTCCTCTCAAATCTCAGGGAGGAGACGATGTGGATCCAGGAAAGACATACTGATGTTAAAAATGAACCAAAAATCGAGTTGAACCGTTTAAATCGAAGTTGTATTTCAAAAATAAAATCGCATAAAACCGATAGTTTGGAACGGATTGAGATCCTCTGTAGTGAAAATCCCACCCACTCAAAATAGATCAGTACATATTTAAATCCACTCAAAGTGCATCGAGATACACGCGGATTCATTTTGAATAGGTGAAATCCTCATTACAAGGTTGGTTTCACTACAGAGGATCTTTTGCTGTTAAGAACTATAAAAGCCACATGACATACTTCTTCCAAATCGTCCATCTCGGTGTGTAATTAAAATTGTTTTAATGCTTTCCTTCTTCCTTTATTCTAATTCTCACTCTTTTGTTCCCTTCGGTCAACTAAATCGATTAAAAATCGAATAAATGAAACCAATAAATAATCAATTTTGGTAAACCGTGTAATAAAAGATTCAATTTTGGTTTATCACTTTATCCATTACATACCAAATCGAAACCGAATCATACCGTTTAACACCCTTAGAGAGAGGTATCCGAACATAATGGGCTACGAAGGGTAAATTTGGAAATATAAAAGTTTAAAATAAATCGACACCGAACCAGAGTTTTTAAAACGTTACCTAACTCTGTTGTTAGTTATTCTTATTGAACTAGTTCAATATCAATAGCCATTGATACTAACCCTCAGTGTACTCGATTCATGCAAAACCCCCATCCCTTCCCTCAAATACCAAACATACCACAGGTATAGGATGATTCAATGAGTGTACATAAAAAAGAATTGATGTTAATGTCCCATTGACACCATCTGGTGTTATTTACACGAACCCTCACAATAAAATAAATAGAAAAAATTACATATACTATCCTCGAACTTTGGATTAATTACACTTATCATCCAGTAGTTTTTAACAATTAACATACCAACCCTAATATCTAAAACTTGTAACACGAAAGTCTACTTTGTTAACAAATCTCTGTTAGACGATGATGTCAACTCACACTAAAAAAATTTACAGACAATATTGCTTTTAATGTAATTTAAAATGTCTTGCTTACCCTTAATCTCTTATCTCTGTTCACTGGATCCTCAACCAACACCTCCTTGGGTTGGTCCTTCCTGTTGGTCCTTCACACCACACATGTCCAAGTACTCGTCATTCTCTCTCTTTTCCTCTGTGCAACACACTCTGCTCCAACGGTTCTAATTAACCCTGTCTTCGTCGCTAAAAGCTTTTTCAATTCTGCTTCATCATTTCTTACAATCAGAATCCATGAGTTAAGAGATTCTTTCTTCATCGTGGGTGAAGGAAAACTTGACCATCTATGGTAACAATTCCATAACGAAGTCCAAAGCTATATATCTCATAACTTGTAGTGTCCGAGCATAAATTGTTGGGTGCCTATGAAATAGAACCCACGCCGTCCTTTCCACTCATCAAAATTTTTTTTTTTCTGTTTACCTAGGTAAGTCCACGAATTGGTTAAGAAGTGAGTTTAAAGTTTGGCAAAAGTTTTTCTAGTTTGTCGATCAACCAATAGACTATGATGTAAAATCATCCATCCTCAAAAGAGTACTAATCCCAATATCCCAATATACAAATTTACATAATTGCCCCTTCTCCTGTGCATGTCCTACAATTTCTTTTGTCTTCAGACCAGAGAACCTCTACCCTTAATATTTCATCAAATTTAAGGATGAGAAGAGTTGAATTTCTCCATCTGTGTAGAGCTGAAATTTGTGAAAACTAAATCTAAAGTCCCAATTTTTAGAGTGACCAAGTGGCAAATATAAATAAATAAATAAATAAAACTAGTGAATAAATGAAACTTTTCTAAAAAGAAATAAACAACTTAAAAATAACAATGAAATATACAAATACATGGGAAAGAATATGATTGGGAGTTTGAATCAGAATTTCATATGCGATTATTACAAATCATTTCTTAGATATCCAAAAATTGTCATACCACTCTTTCACTTGACCTGCCGGCCTAAAAGTTTTGCCATTACTGAATAGTATTTTAAGATAATGGAATCTAATAGAAATTTTTTTTTATTTATTTATAATTTGTCAATTATTCGGAGTTGGAACTTAAGGAATATCGATATAAGATCTTCTATCACATGAATCCACTTCTGTACCATCAAAACGTGCCAAGTAACTCAGCCTATATGATTCTTTAGAATGTGGTTTCCGAGGACTTGGGAGAAGAAATGATCGATTCTCTTACTCTTCATTTGTGCAAAAAAAGCTCTTCTCTTCCCACTCCTTATATGCAGTCTCCAACAGAGACCTTATTGGAGACTCTTATAATAAAATATATACATATATATATATATATATATAAAATAAAAAAAAAAAAAAATCTCCCTTTATGTGAGGTAGTCTAGGATCAATTTGAATAAAACCCAAAAACAAAAAATTATGTACTATTTATAAACTTAGTCACAAAACCCGGTTTCTTGAATTGACTCGTTCTCCCCAAACCCTAGTATATGAGTCACCAATTATTGGATAGACAAGGGGAGCCATGTTTTTTCTTATTTTAAAATGAGAAAAGTACATACTCTATCTTTCTCTTCCTCAAAATCTGGATCCCTTTTATTTTCTCTCTCTTCTTCAAATGATCGGCTATTGAATCTTCTTATACTCCTACTTTTCACGCTAGCATATATGGGGATGTCAATGAACAAGGCTGGGCCGGGTTTCTTAAAACCCAAACCCTACCCTGGTCTTGACCCGGCCCTATCATGATCAGACAAACCCTTAATCCAAGAACAACCTGTCAGGTTCAAGGCTGAACTGGGCTGGGTTCACCCTGATCACCACTGACATTCCAAAACAACTAATGATATAAAATCTCTATAGGAGCTTGAAGATTACATTGATTCTATAGGCATTCACACTAAAATGCTTTATTAACCATTGTAATAATGGTCTTGATATCGATCCACTACCTTAGATGTGGATCCTTCAACTGCATATGAGATTTCATTACGTCCAGTTAGCTTATAGATCCTCTTCTCAAAAAAAAAAAAAAAAAAAAAAAAAAAAAATATATATATATATATATATATATATATATATATATATATATATATATATATATATATATATATTGAGAACTAATTACAAGTATCTTCTCGCGTAAAATATTGAGAGGTACTTACGAACATTTTATCTTGAGTTATTATATGTTTTCTTGTGATGACCTATATAATCTTTTGCAAAAATATTGGCTTCACTTGCAGGCACTCAGAGCAACTTGGATTGCTCTACAAAAAAAGGTGCAAGTTAAGACTCAATTTGGTTGCAAAGAAAATTGAAGAGAAAGTAATGGGGCTTACAAAACAGAAGTTGTGTCCAATGATCAAAGCAACATGGATTATTCTACAAAAGAAGTGACAAGTTAGGACTCAATTTGGTGTGCTAAGGAAATTGAAGGGAAAGTAATAAGGCTCACAAAACAGAAGCCATGTCTAGTGATCAAAGCAACTTGGATTACTCTACAAAAAAAAGTAATTAAGACACAATTTGGTTGCAAAGGAAATTGAAGGGAAGGTAGTAGCGCTCACAAAATAGAAATCATGTCCAGTGACCAAAGCAACTCTGACTACTCTACAAAAGAAGGTATGATTATTGGGCGAGTTCTAAAGGGCATGAAGACAACCAGTTACGATCTTCCTTGATTATGCAAGATGGGACTCTTGCTGCACGATAAGTGATATTTTTATAACTCAAAAAGAAAACTTTTATAACTATAACACTACATGAATGTATAATTTATCCAAATTTCTTACTATATTTAGTATTATTAGATTTGAATTTTGTTTTATTTTTCAAAGGCAAAGGATTTGAATGTAAAGTGAAACATAAATTAATAATTAAATATGAAATAATTTGACCAGCATTGTAGGTAATAACACATGGCTTTTTACCGGCTTCACTCATTCTTTGGATAACCTTGCATCCTGCATCAACCCCATCAAATCAGCAATAGACCGCAATCAATGTATTGTAAGTTACAACATCTGTAAGATAACCTAGTCATATCCATCCACTATAACTGCTTCAGCTTTCTCTAATTGCTGGGCAAATCTAGCTGATAAAGTGAAACGCAAAGGGGTGTTGACTTATGCACCACTGGTGGCTGGACCGTTCGAATTTAGCCGATGCCCACTTGTTTGGGCATTGACTGATCGCCGCCGAGTCTCCGATACAGAAAATGAGTTGGAGCTGAAAACCCAGAAGAATGACTATTTCTCGATTTGGGGAAGGTAGCATGTCTGCTTACCTCTATGCATGACACGGAAACAGTCTGGTCGTCATTTAATTTATGGCTTATGAACTATTTCTTTAATCTTTAAATCATCTGAACCAAAAACAACAATACTTAAGAGCTATGGGAGAAAAAAAGAAAAGAAATGAAATCTAACCTATTATCAAGAAAATTCAAGAACAACGATAAGGATTTTTCCTACACAGATCAACCTGTTTTCTCTTTGCCACGAACAGTCTTGAGTGGTGATGGAGCCACGACTTGGCACCAATGACGGCGGCGGCGACAGAGAGGGTCTGAGAGAGAGGAGAGCAGAAAGAAAGGGAAGGAGTGGAGGGAAAGGAGATTGGGTAAAATTAGAATTTTCTCCAACCTTGAGTTATTCTGATTTAGGAATCCTGAATATAATTTTTGGAACGTTAAGGGGGTGTTTGGTAATACTCCAGAAGTTGAATTCTGACTTCTAGAGTATAAATGGAGTAGAAGCCTGTTTGGTAACCCGGTTCGAATTTCTGGAGAATCCATGAGTGAACCGGCTCCAAATGAGCTCTAGAATCCAATTTTTTGGAGCATCAAATAGATGTTTTTCGACTTCAGAGCACAATTTTGGAGTAAAAATCACTCCACACCACTACTACCACCAACTACCACTACCACCACCATAACCCACCAGCCACCAACCACCACCCACCACCGCCCCACCCTCTACCACCCACTGCCGCCACCCCCACCCCCACCACACTGCCACCATCGACAATAAGAATATTAAACATTTAGGTATTCAGGGAGTTATTTACCCCTTTTTTTTTATTACAAACTGCGTTGCCGCCACAGAGTTTAATATGTCTTTAAACGCATACTATATAGTTTGTATTGTATACGACTGTTTAGTATGTGTTTACCCAAAAAAAGAAACTGTTCAGTATATATATTTCTGTATTAATCTTAAAAATATGATAAAATATTCTATACTTCAAGCCTTGTCATTTAAAACGTGTTTAATATGCATACCATACCATACTGTATCTGTATTTTAACTTGCGTCTTCCATGAGTAATGAGTCGTTTAATCCCATATCGTTTAATATTCTTATTGTCTTCTAAATGTAACCGATGTGGAATTAAAGGATGTCACTTCCTCATAATTGTTTCTAAATTCATTACTTGATTGAAGATGATAATTCTCATCGTTTTATGGTTAGACACATCATAAATGTCATTGTTGCCATTGATTTAGGTATAATTCTTTAATTTATGGGAGTATATTTTCCTTTTTTTCACCGTATAATATTATATTTGATCCGTTTAAAACTCGTACCATCTGTTTTAGTTTTTCTACCGTTCTTGGAATGTTTGACCTTTTTTTTATCGTGCCGTTCTTGTTTTACTTTGTATAAAACCTGTTCCGTATCATTTTGTTTTTTTGTCGTTCTCGTTTTAACTAACTATCCAGATACGATAAGAGTTGAAGGAGGGGAATAGATAGCGGCATATCTTGAAATTTGTTCCCAAATCATGGGTTGTTGGAAAAAGATCTTCTCTTGTTGTTCCATCTCTCTAGTTGTTATTGAAAAAGCTAGAATTCACTTAGCGCACATACCAATGTATTATTATGCAAATCGAGTGATATCTAGCCATTGGATCACGACCAAAGTCACTCCAATGATAAGAGAGGATATAAACCCCAAGTTTCGGGGTGTCAACGAGCTAGTCCGGGCTAGTTTCGATTCAAGCCAAATTTGTGTCGGGCTTTATAGGACTTGATTGAAAAATGTCTATTAATATATTCGGGCTAAGTGGGTTGCACTGTGCACAGTAACTAACGGACTGGTCCGTTGTCGATTTGTTATCGAGCTGAGTTTGGTCTTGTTCGATTTTGAGTCCATTTATTGGCCCGATAAGAGATATCATCTTACTTTGGTGCTGATGGAGTTGATCACCATATATCCAAATCCTTGACATTCAACGAAATAGGATGGAGTTTGGTTCAGGCTTAACCTGTCCACATTAGTGATTCATTTGGGCTAGCCCAAAATGAGCCAAGACCAAGAACTATTTTAACAAGCTAACCTAAAACATGTCCACTATCAGTTCGGTTTTGGGTTAATTTGAACCAACTAGGTCTAGGCTACCGGTTCAATCCTAAAATTGACACCCCTACCCGGATTATTCCCAAAACAATAAATATGGAGACTCAAGTATTTTCTTGAGGTTTTGCTATGCACAAGCATGATTCCTTATTGATATTGGGAATCGGTGTCCGTTGGATCTTGTAAAATCCTCTTTGTCCTTTCGTCTGAAATACTAAAACTATTCCCATTGTGTGCACAAAAAAGAATTGATGTCAAAAGGATCTTGATTGCAAATCTCTCTCTCTCTCTCTCTCTCTCTCTCTCTCTCTCTCTCTCTCTCTCTATATATATATATATATATATATATATATATATATATATATATATATATATATATATATATATATATATATATATATATAGAGAGAGAGAGAGGGTTCGAGTTCTAGTGTCCAGAATCCAGATCCATTTGACAAGTTAACATAGGACTGTAATTAACAGTGAGGTCCTATTTATGAGATTAATAAAAGCAAGGGGATAAAAAAAAATATAAGGTCAAATATGAAGAAGAAAATAATGGTTTGCCTGTGTCTAAGTTCAAAGAGATTTTTTATTGTATGATACCATTTTTCCTTTCTTTCAATCCTTCTAGAAAGTCAACAAGTAAGATAGGGTCGTCCATGGTGGGGAGGAATTTCTAAAAATAATTGAGGATACATTTAGGAATTTGTTCTAAGAAGTACAAATTCCGTTTGTTTATTTTCAGTATGTAAAAAAAAAAATATGAAGTTCTTTTTCTTCTTTTTTTAGAAATTATTGTATTTTATTTCTTAAAAATAAATATGGAAAACAAAATTACACATAAAATGTTGGACCTAAAATTATAAGTAAGATTTTACATCAAAACAAGCAGAGCTTAAGAAAAAAAAAGAAAAAGAAAAAGAAAAAATGCACGGGTGTTTTTAATATCATTTTTTTTTCCTTTTAATTCTTCTAGAAAAAACCAATGACAATAAAAAATGTAAGCCAACCAAGTCATCAAATGTAACAAGATGGAGGAGAAAGGGAACCAAAAGTCAAGAAATTGGAGCATTGGTCAAGTCTCTTGAGGTTCACTTTTTTATATAAAAAAAATAATAAAAAAAAAAGAACGGGGGGAGAGGTGGATTAGTTGATGAATCATCAAATTTTTCCTCACTTTTTTTTTTCTTTTAAATTTAACCACTGGAAAGTTCCTCACTTTTTTTTTCTTTTAAATTTAATCACTGGATGCATTGTAAATACCTTAGAAGAAAATTTTCATCTATCACCCAAAAACTACATCGAAAATCATCTACCACCCACAGGTTTCTAGAATCATCATCTACCACCCAAACTTTTGACACATTAATCAAAGAGACCCCACTCCGTTAGTAGAGTATCGTTAGTTGATGACGTCATCATTAATTGAAAATTACTCGGATAATAATGCCCTTATTGTAATGTTGAAAGACCATTTTACCTTTACATTTTTTTTTTTAAACTCATAATCATGGAATTCCTACAACTTTAATGGAATTCCTGCAAATATCCTATCCGATCCGAATCACGGAATTCCTGCAACTTTAATGGAATTCCTACAAATATCCTAACCGATTCGATTACGAATTTACAGAGAGACAAAGCTCACATCAAGGTTATGGGGTTTTCAATACACCCAATATAGATCGGCGAAAAAAAAAAATCAAAATTTCTGAAAAGATTTGAAACATAAGCTATTGTTCATTGAGGCTAACAAGCTATTGAAACAATTAGATTCTTCTGATGCTCGGATGTTGCTTGAAAGGCCAACACCACCCAGAAGAACCCTGGTCCACCTCTTCTCTCCTATTTCTTCTCATCTTTACGGCTTTCTGCGGAGAAGAACCGCCCTTTTTTTTCTTCTGCTATTTCATCAGTCACGGACTCTCTCTTCCCCTATTTCTTCTCCCGTATTCTTCTCTCAATCTCTATTTCCTCTCCTCACTCAATCTCACTCCCATTTCTTCTCAATCGGATAAGAGGAAAAAAAAAAAAAAAACTCAACCCTCTTGGTTCTCCCTCTTCCCCTATTTCTTCTCTCAGTCCCTATTTCCTCTCTTTCCTCTCTTCTCACTCAATCTCACTCCCATTTCATCTCAATCGGATAAGAGAAAAAAAAAAAAAAAAACTCAACCCTCTCGTTTCTCCCTCTTTCTACCGATTCTCTCTCTCAAAATGGTTTGGTTCACTTTTTAAGTTCTGATCATCTTCATCGGCAACAACTAGTTTCGAGACTCTGTTTATTCTTGGAGTTTTGACGGCAATCGAAAAATGGTTTGTTCATTCTAGTAGTTGCTGTGGTTTTGAAATCAAAACATAATTTGACTTGTCATTGTTATAAGATCAAATAAGTAATTTTATCTCATTTTAATGTCTTTCAATTTCGAAGAGGAATGGTAGAAATGTCTAATACTATTTTAAGTCTATTCCGTCATTTAAGTGGGGGCGATTGATGATTCCGGTAACCTACGGGTGGTAGATGATTTTTGATATAGTTTTGGGTGATAGATGAAAATTTTTCACCCTAGAAAGGTTACATCTCAAATCTAGTGGATCATCTCAATTGAAATTTTTTTTTTTTTTTTTTTTTGGATAAACATCTCAGTTGAGTATAACCTTTTTTCCATAATTTTTAACAAACCCTGTTATTTAGACTTCAATATTTAACATAATATAACAACAACATGGAGAAGTTGATTTTGGTGGAACTTAATTATGTTATAAGGTGATGACGACATGGACAACACATGTCCATTAAGTTCAGAGAGAGAGAGAGAGAGAGAGAGAGAGGGGGGGGGTCTGAACCGGTGGCACCTTCCAGCAGATCAATTCACTGGTTCCCACCCGAGAATTATAGTAATCTGACTAGGTTCAGGTGGTGGCATGAACCGGTGCATTCAAAATACTGAACTGAATGCAAAATACTGAACTGAATGCAAAACATGTTTTGGACCCAACCATTGGGTTCCTAATCCACATTGGGACCAGGGTAGGGCTCTTTCAAACCAAAATAACAAACAACGATAATTAATATGAATCAAATCTTAATTCAATTGCAAACCCTAAGGAAAATTAAAGTGGGACTTCAGGAAGGTCTTCAATAGCCTTCACGCTTTGTAGTAGGATCACCGACAGGTGAGAGGATCGCAGCCCAATTTATTTTTTGTGTTCATCATTTGCATATGCCTATGTTGCATTAATATTGTTGTTGTGCCTATCACACGTCATCCAATATACTGTTTTTGCTTGAGCATGCATATTTGCATAACTATGTAGAATTGAATGCTGATGAATGTTGTGAATGTGGATGTAGCTTGAGTGGAGCATGGTGACCAATGAACTAGTACCGTGACTACCACTTAGGCTAGTGTAGCTGCCATCCTAGTGAAGGTACGATACCCAACAGACTGAGATCGGGAGTCTTAGCTGAGGTGCAGTTCAACTGTTACCCGATGGACTGGGAGTGGGAGCCTTAGTTGAGATATAGTCCATAAAATGGATGACATGTAGGTTACCATAGTTAGTAGAATGAGTAGACTCGAAATGACTGCAATCCTTGCCAATAGGGATTCACGTACTGGTATAGGCTCATTCCCCATACTACAGGGAGAGACGCGAATCAGGCCATGGGAAGACACTGATCAGGCAAGAAAGGAGCCTATGGAATTGGGGTGTGTGCACACTTGGCGATGTGACTATCTGGGTGTGTAACACTTTAGGTTACAGATTCCCATAGTACTCAGACAGTGGGCAAGTCTTGTGCACACTTGGCGATGTGACTATCTGGGTGTGTAACACTTTAGGTTACAGATTCCCATAGTACTCAGACAGTGGGCAAGTCTTGTGCTCTACCCATGCATGAGGGTATGATGCATGTTGGAGTAGGCAAGTCCCAAGACAGCATTTTAGCAGACCATAAACCAGACTTAATTAAATTTACTTATGTACATTTGTATGATTGTATGCTTGATTCTCTCACTGAGCTATGGTTGTTCATCCCCAGTCGACTGTTTATTTTAGATGTGTCAACAGGTGAGGCAACATTCCCTGACTTCTTCGATGCTCCCTCTGCAATCATGGTGAGCATTGGTGATGCTGAGGTACCCTTAGAGGAGTACCACAACAAGGTTTGTCAGTACCCGGCGTGCACCTATGGAGTCCAGGTGAGTGTGTTGGTGGTAGCCGCACTGAGCCGCATATACTTTTGAGTCTTTACTTTTTGGCTATACATGTATATCTCATTGGTGTAAAGAAAGAATTATGTTTCGAGTCCACGAATTGTAAAGCATAACAATGTTTAACTAAAAGTCTTCTGTTGTATATTCTTTCTCTTACTCTCATTGTGGTGATGATTATACGTTATAGTTTGCGATAGTGACTTTGGTGTTCACTGCTTATTTGTGTGATCTTGGGTGAGCTATGATCACTGGGGGATGATCCCCTTCCCACGTCCGGTCAACCAAAATAAGGTGTGACATCTGAATAGTAATGCTATGAGATATAAAGTAAAAGTACTGAAGACAAGATTCGAACTATCCACAAGTCTGAAGTACAAATGTTAAGGAATGTAAGGCAAGGTAATTTGGACGAGATTCGGTTGATTCCTGAGTCCAAATTACCAAACCATAAACTAAAGAAAAGTAAAAGGCATAAACCTGAAACAATGGAAAGAAAAATATAGATAAAACATCATGGAAATGACTTATACCTTAGTATGCCTTATGATATGGTATGTTTTATTGCATATATGTTTTTAAATGCCAAAGTATATATGGTTTTCTTCACAAAGTCAATGAACTCACTCTTGAGATGAATGTTTTTCAGCATGATGAAGATGGGATGGGAGCCTACTACATAGGTAACTTTTGCTAGAGGGCATTATCTTGTCTTTTATATATGTATGAAATATATTTTGATTTTTGGACAAGCTCTGTAAACTTGACCCTTATGATGTATAAGTTGATTTGTTATCAGAGTTGAGTTTTTGAATCAGTACTTTATAGTAAAAAAGTTTTCAGCTGCAGTTATGTTTCATGAATGTGTGAATATCAGATTCAGATGAATATGAAGGGCAATTCAATGGTTTATTACTTAGACTAACAATGTCATTATTGGATCCTTGGGATAATGAACCATGTGACGCCACACAACCTGAGGTGGAGTGCGGGAGCATTACACATGTATCCCCTTTAATTTTGCATAAAACTGATAGACCAATGCCACAAGCACAAATGAAAAGAATTGATGCTATTACAGAACTAATAATGTACAATACCCTAATTCAAGTAGCACAATTGCATGTACACATTGAAGATATCACGGACACTTACCTGAGGCCTGATTCACACTATTAACCTCAACAGTGGAGAATGAAGAATCTGTAAACCTATGATATGATATGAAACATCCTTTTATCTCCCAACACATCAGCCTGCCCATAAAGAATGAAACAGAGCACATTACTCAATATTGGTTTCCATTTGTGAGCAACCCACGAACACTCCACAATGTCCTAACATCCCTCGCTGAGTAGATTGTACATGAAAGCTACAAAATTGGCAAGCGCATTTGCGAAGCTTAGCCTATAACCCTCATCAATCCAAGTCATTTGGTTCAAGACAGGAATGGTTGAAGCTTGCAGACCCACTCAAGTGGAGTGATTACCTTCGTTGCAGATTTCCATTTAACCAGGAAGGAAAAAAATGGGTTAATCTAGTGGACATCCTCACTTGGCGAGCCCAATCACAGAAGCCCAAAAGATTTGGCAAAGATAACATCTTCCTTGAAGCCTGGGAGAAGATTGTGCAGCATCTTCCTTGGCATCCATCTTTTTACTGGAAGCATATCATCAGATTCAGTCTGCAAACTTTTGTGTTCCCTACAGCACTATTGGCGCAATAAGCAGACGATAAAGTGAGTGCCATCCCTTGGAGTGCCATCTTTTTCTTTCTTGTATCCTCCCAATCTGTGGCTTCAACCAGTTAAGCAGAGGTCAGCAGAATCTGTTAGTTCCCACTCAACTTCCCTCCGATCTGCTGAACTCAACTTGTCATGGTTGAGCAGGATACTCCATTCCTGGAGCTAATTCTGGGGGCAAGCCTCGGAAGATTATAAATTAATTAGACGCCCTCAAAACTCCCCCAGCTGCAGAGAAAACCTCCATACATCATCATCTGATTACAAATCTCTCTTCCCCACCATTCCTGCAGAACTTTGCCTCTTTTGGAAGCCATAATGCCAGGAATCTCAAGATTTCTCCCAACTGATCGAAATCATCCAAGAAATTATGTTGGCAGCTTTATATCTCAGTATACTCCATTCCTTGATAATGATGATGCATTCAACTTCCCCTCGTCTTCCGATGGTGTACTAGACCTGTACTCTGGCTGCATGTCCAATTGTATCTGTCTTGGTCCAATTGTTCTCAAACCCCTCATGTTAGAGGAAACCTTACCCGGCAATGGAGTGTAAGGAGGCCCTTTAGGAACCAGGAAATCTTTCGGGAGAGACTCCATGTCAACATAACATTTCCTCGTCTTGGCATCATTGATCAACGCACTCCAGTCATCAGATTGCATCAGAGCATTGGCATTGCCCATTACCTATTATTAAAACATAAAGTCTAGTAAGCTGTCACCACCTATAGCTGAGTGTACATATGTGTGTGTGCATGTGTTTATCAAATAACAAGGAAAAAGGTAGAAAACTAATGGATGCCCATACCCATAGTGCTCTTCTTGCACGAGTTAGAGCAACATTCATTCGGCGAATATCAGAAACAAAGCCCACACCATGATTTGAGGCCCGTACACAGGACATTATTATGACATCACGTTCTTGGCCTTGAAATGCATCGACAGTATTTATATAAAGGTCTTTACCTTCATCTGAATTCAGAACCTCCTCAAATTCACGTTGAAGGCATCTCAATTGCAGTTTGTATGGCGTTATTATACCAACAGAGATTTTTCCCATACCTGAGGATTTCAAAGTCTTCTGAAGATGCTCATAAATGCGGAGACAAAACTGTGCTTCGTGGATGTTCTGATAAGAGACAGATCCTCCTCTATGGGATTCCCTTCCATGTGTGATATCGTAAAACGCGTAAGGTCTCAATAATTGATCCTTATAGTAAGGCTCATCAGGTAGTTTAGCTACACTTTCACTATCAGTTAAACGCCCTTGGTAGAAGTACCGTGAAGGGAAATCCCTGATCTGGGGATGCATTCTATACTGCACAGATAACAACATTGTGGGGCAACCTGCTTGCTGGAATCTTTCAAAGAGGCTTCTACTGTATAACAAGGTCCCCGCTGCCTTGCTAATAACAGTTGCAGGGAGCTGTTGCGGATCCCCAACAAGAACACAACGAGCAGCACCCAGAGCGAGAGGAGGAAGAACTGCAACTTCACTAGCCTGGGCTGCCTCATCAATAACAACCATATCAAAACCATGAGTAAGACGAGAAAACAATTTACGGCCACTACTTGAGACAGTTGTAAAAACAATCTCAGCTTCATTGGCAAAACTTGCTTCCAGATTAGCACGAGCTTCTTCCAAATTGAAGCTGCTACCAGCACGAAATTTTGGTTCTAATATGAGAAGGCGAGACAACTCCACTAGAATTTTATCCCTTCCCTCCACAACCGCTGCAAGGTTTTGCAGCAATGTGTCCCGATTTTGGTCCCGAGCAACAAGAACATCAGGGTCAACTCCAACAGAACCTTGAGCTCGGCCTGCTGCTGCTGCGACATTTAGGTTTCTCTGAAGATAAGTAATCTGCCGTGATAATTCAGCTTCGCGGACTTTTAACTGCTGCATCCATCTAATAATTTCTTCACGGCCCTTAATTAACAGTTGCTCAGTTCTTCGTTCAACAGAAACAGCCTGTGCAGCACGTGTTTGTGAATCAACACCAACTCGGGCCACGTCAGGTCGATAGACTTTCATCTCACCATCAATGAATCCACGGTCAAGAACACGTGCAAGTAACTCATCAGTGGCTGCATTTGAAGGAGCACACACAAGCATTCTAGGTTTTGGGCATAATTTCGGCAGCGTGCGGAAGAGGCTCTGATCCATACTTTGAAGAACTTCATCAATTGATCCAGTGCTGACACACTCAGAATTGCTCTCATTGGCTTGCTTATAACTTTCAGGTGCAAGTTTCTTAAGCAGAGCAGTATAATAGTGCTGATACTGAACAAGATGGATAACATTTAGCATTCCCCACACAGTGTGTGTTTTCCCCGTTCCTGGAGGCCCTTGAACAAGAGTGAAAGGCCACGGATCTTGCCTCTTAGTCATGCCACTACTCGTACCAGCAGCTGTATGCATCGCGGCCCATTGAATGGCAGCCAACTGGGGCCCATTGAAGGTTCTGTTTAGGTGTTCAACAAAGTTCTGAGTGAAACATTCAGGCATGGCAGGGGGCTGCTCTTCATATTTTGGGAAATGTTCAGGACTAGGCTTAAGGATTGCAGTTTGCATCTACAGAAACAATACAATGGTTATATACACCATTTTGCATGTAATAAATGATTAACAAACGCATAACATTACAAAGCTTTGCCATATAAGATAGGGATCCAACTATCACCTGCAAATTGAGACGACGAAAAGCATGCAAGGCAATATATTCACGTTGGGTAGTTGCCAGAGAACCAAGGACTGTCAAATACCAGATACTCTTGGGCTGAAATTTCTTTAAAATGTGATCATCGTTACTGAAATGTTGCAAAGGGAAAACAATCACTAGTACTCACGGACTAGCATTTTATAGTATAACAGAAAAGTTTTAAGGCACAAAATGCAAATAACCAAACAGAACCAACCAAAGGAAAAAAAACCAATGGTCCAAATCAAACCTGTTAGGATCAAATGTATCACCAACATAAAAATGGAGGATCGCACCAAGAGGATCACGAGTATCAATAGGAATATGTCGCCTAACAGTACCAGCTACACGTCCAGTGACCCCAGTCTCGACATCATCCTCACTTGCACCAGGCTGGTTCCGCTTAAATTTCACTGCTTGATAAAGCATTGAGTTAGATAATCAACGGTAAACATAAATACTATTTAAATAATCAACTGTAAACATAAATACTTTGTAGGGTGTAAATCTAAAGAAACAGAAAAATTAGCATCCGTATCAAACCTGTTCCAGGCCTTGGAGATGAAAGAACTGCGACATCACCCTCCTTAAACGTCCACTTGAATTCATCCATGGGAAGAACTATTACATCATACCATCCTGAATCCCAAAAATGATTCATAATATTTAAAACGAAAACAAAGGTCATGAAGCTTCACAAAACAATGATAAACAAACACAGATAAAAAACAAAAATAATGCATAAAACTGTAACAAACACAGCAAAATTTTCAAAAGTTAAAAGTGACAATAACCTCTAACATTTTTTTTTTTTTTGAATTGTGTGTGGATGAGTTCATAATACTCGTTGAGATATGGTAACTCATTGCAGAGAAATGGTTGATTAACCAAATGAAAAAGCTTTTAAAACTCCATCCTATAGCTACAAGGGGAAAACTTTAAGACATTAATTACTGAATCAAAAAATACTGCACAAAAAAAGAGTGTGAAAGCTAATTACCTCTTTCTCGCCTTTCAACATTCTTTATTCTCACCATTACGTGTCCTCGGGGAAAAGTTTCAGTCTGTTCCTCCCACGTACTATATAGTTGTGCCCGGCATTCCTCGAAAAGCAAAGGCTCAAATACTCTGACATACTCCTCCATAGAGTCAAACCGTCCAGGAACACATTGTAGTTCAGCTTCCTCTGTATTTTTTTTTTTTTTTTTTTTTTTGGGGGGGGGGGGGTGAGCTTACCGTCATACAAAGATAGGGAAACATCAAACAAGAAGGAAAAAAAAGAAGAAGCAGAAAATCTAGATAATAAAGGCAGAAGAAATTAGAAACCCTCAGAATGAATATAAAACATAGTTATACAAAGCTTGGGACAATAAGACTCCTATAAATATGCCGTCGCACTTTTAGTCGAGATTTATTTAAACCTCTTTCAAACTCAGAGAGTATTCATGAAAAGTAATTGGGTCTTTCTGACCAAAAACTAAAAAGTGTCCTATGTTCACGAAAAATTCAAGGGAATGAGTCAAATACATGGTAGGGCTATAATTTGACAAGGGCAAATGTTCCCTTCATGGCTCATTTACAAATCCTGTTTACACAGCTCTTAAAATCTGGCAAATGGTAGCTTAGGGATTAAAAATGTTTATGGTGTTTTTCTATTTTTCTGGAAAAAAAAATTGGCAAGAAACTTGTATGTGCTTGCCAGTTTGTTTTTTGTAATGATCTAAAAAGAAACAAACCATCTGCCCCACATGAGTTCTCAAAATAAAAAAAACATTTCTGATGAACTTGTTCGATAAAATCCCAACCCAACCCTAATCTAAATCTAATACTCTCTCTCAAGACTGCTTTTTGGGAGACGAGGAGCCAAAGAAGGGAGAGACAGTAGAATCGCTTTCAGAACCATCGCCGCCTATGCCTGCGACTTTGCCGGCTATTGAAGCTTCAAGATGGTGCTGAGGAGAAAACAGTGATTCCGCCAATCTCCCGAAGAGAAAGAGAATGTCAATGACTCCAAGGCTCTTGCAATTGTTGAAAGTAACCTCCCCCGGTCCCTTGCTCTGTTTCTCTTGCTCAATGGCAACCCGATTGTGTGCTGCTGTTCAATTTCAGTAGTTTACTTAATCTGCAAACTATAGCATCAGATTCTATTCTTTCATTGGGCAAAAACGCAGGGCTTTGAAGCTCTAAAACCGTCATCAAGTGGTCCCTTAAAACCGTCATCAAGTGGTCCCTGTCCAAGTTTCTCAGCTCGTTCTTGTCCAGTGGTCTGGTTTATGAGATGCATAGATCTTTGGGAACTGACCAGGGAGAAATGCTACAGTAAAAAGATCAAATGAAGTGCACCATCGTGTTTGATATCAGAAGTTGATTCTAAAAAAATGAACAGTTTTTTCTCATAGAGACAATGCCCACCTATTTTCTGTCCACAAGTCCTCAATAAGATGTTTTCCCATGGAGACTTTAGAGGATTTAAGCATTTAGGTAGTTCTTTTCATTTTCTAGGAACTGATTTCTCATGGATTTTTTTTCTTTTTTTGTTTGTAGGATGGCATTTTCTGTAATTTTGGGACAAACAAAATAAATACATCTGTTAATGTGCATTCCATACACGTTTCTGTTCTTTTTTAGTGGCAGGAATACTTTTTTTCCAGTTTTACCATACAGAATTTTTTAGCACAGAAGTATTTCAAATTAACAGAAACAAAATAAAATTATTTATGGATCAGACCTACTATTTTGGAATAGAAACATTACCATACAGAACCTTAGTGATGCCCAAGATTTGTAGGCATTTTTATACATTTTTGTCCACACATCCAGAACAGGAGAATTCTGTCATGTGGAATTATAAAGGTTTGAAAAATGATTGGAAAATCAACTTGAAAAGTTTGATTTAATGGCTATAAAGGATAATAATTTAATACATGATATGTCATACAGTTGATGTGAGGCCTGAAAGTTGTGACATTGTCAATCCAAAGGATGATCATAGATGCCTGATGCGATCCCGGGTTGCAAAAACCCCATTTGGGATCACTATAAGCCCCCCCTGTATACCATACACTCAAATAATGGCAATGATGGCAATTTCTTCCTTTCTGAAGAAATCTAGGACTGTGTTCAGTTTGTACTTTCCAAATCTAACAAGGCTTCGGTGCTAGAGTTTTTTCCAGGTAAAGTCACCCTCAAGGTAAGTTTCAGAACCCAACAGTTGAGGCCCAAAGGACATGATCTAAGAGAGGTCGAGCTCTCTCTGATTGAACCAGTACTACCGCTAGAACAGGGTAGGATACAAAGCACATGAAATAAGAAGGGGAAGTAGAAGAAAAAGGGAGGAACCAACCAAAAGGAAGAGGGTTCTGGCTTGCTGGGTAGAGATGAAGAGTGAGAAAGAGAGAAGAGAAGAATCACACCACCCGGCTGTCATGCCACACAGGCACCAACTAAACACATTCAATTTTCCATTCCCTAAAACTCCAATCGTAAATACATGTGCATATATATAGAAAATAAAATTGAAATCCTAACCTAATACAGTAATACTAGACTGAAAATAAAATTCATGGGTAATTGGACTAACAACTTAAAGGACTCTTAACTCTTAAATCTAAGAATGATAAACATAATCAAAAGATAAAGAACCTGTGTACCAAACTATAATTCCTAAATTAAAGAAAAATGTGATTACAAGGATATCCCAATGAAGTAAAATCCCTATCCATAGTTTCCTTCCCTTGCAGGTTCGCCACTGCATCAATTCTCCCCGACTTAAAAAAACTCGCCCTTCAGTTTTCCAGAGTCGAGGAAGTAGCTTCGTGTGGTGCACATCCAGTTTCAACCCATAATATCAGCAGCACACGTGTAGTAGCAATGTCATCCTCAAGTCGTAGGGCTTTCTCTTCAAAGAACAGTGGCGAAATCACAAATTTCGTCCTCATATGCAATAACAAAATCATCTATGAAACAGCATACCTGTTGAATCCTCTACAATTTCTTAATGTTCAGCCTCAGTGGACTTGGGAATTTCTGTAATTTTGTCTTTTTTCAATCCATCATGTGGCTGGATTGTTGATGTTGCCTCCTTTGGCAGTCCTTGAAAAACTATCGTCTATGGCATGTGAGAAGGCTTGAAGGTGCAAAAATTTCTATCATGATCGGTCACACCATATCGCTCTTTTAACCATGGTCTATCATGATCGGTCACACCATATCACTCTTTTAACTATGGTCCTCTAATGATGAGCTTGGAACACTGTTTGAAATCTCGGCGAGATCTCACTAATTTCGCTCATCTCGACATGAACCGAGAGGAAATGTAAGTCGATAACTCATCTCGGTGTTTTCTACAGCTTTCGCCAATTTCTCGCGATATCTCAGAGAGATATTGCTTTTTCACTTTTTCTAAAGGTAATAAAATAGGCCACTTACCTGTTCTCGGTAGAGAACTCGACCAATAACAGATAAGTTGGTGTTTTCTCTACTTTTTTGAAGAAAACATGATTTCTTCCTCATTTTTTCTTGATTTGGTCTTTTAATTTGCTGCCGGTGGTGCTTCGGAGTGCGGAGATTGTAGGAGCTTCGTATCAACCGTTGAAGGTAAGTTTCATGCCAATAAATGAGATTTTTACATGAGGCTATGAGAGAGGAAAAAACAAAAGTTTGTAAAATGTGATGAAATTTTTATATGTTAGATACGTGAGCTATGATCTAATGATTTATAATGAAATAAAAATTTCAACACTTGAACCATGATGTAACGATTTATAATGAAGTGTTATTTTGTTTCTCATTCTCTTAATGCATTATGTTATTGTCTCATTTGCCATATTTGATTGAATATAATAGCCAATATTAGTCTACGTTTACAACAGACTTCAGCATTGACTGCCAAATCATGGGTGTAAACCCAAACAACCACAAAGAGTCATTATTTTTACAATTTTAGGCTCTAAATGTGTTCATGTATGTAACCCTGAAGTTCAAGACCTAAAAAATGAATTTTGGCCACCAAGACAGCCCTGTCTCGGACTAAATGCAGTGTCACTGCGAGATTTAGGTTTCGGAGGAGGCTGAGACTCCTCCAAAACATGAGATTTTAAACCTTGGCTTGGAAGAATCAAATACCTCACAATAAACATCATCAATGTATGAAGAAATTGACAATTTGATGAAGACAATATCTTCAGATTCAATAAAAATTTGATTGGTCTTAGACAAGATATCCATCATGGACCGCGAAATGAAATTGTCACCTTACCCTCATCTACGAGTAAAATATCAGTTTTTCCATTGAACGAACTCAGGTTTTGAAAATATAGGTCTTCATTGCCACGTTGGCTCTAACACCACTTGATGCAGTCCCAGGTTGTGAAAACCCTATTTGGGATCGGTATGGGCCCACCCCATATACTAAACATAAATAATGTGAATGATGGCAAATTCATAATTCTACAAAAATCTAGAATAGTGTTTAGTAAGGCTCTCTTTGGTTTGTATTATATAATGTATTATGAGTTATTTGTGATAAATCAATTATGATAATAGATTATGAGTAATAAATAATGACCGTTTGGTACCACTAAACATAATACATTATATAATGAGAAATATAAACAATCACCTAATAGATTATTCTAATAATGATAAACAGCTACTCACCTATTTGTAGATAATGAATTATATCGATTTATTTTAATTATAAATAGACATTATAAATCATACCAAACAATCATAAATTTTATAATATATTATATAATACATTATATAATACAAACCAAAGAGAGCCTAAGTAAATAAGAGTTGGGATAACTCCGGAGTTGGAGTTAAAGAGTACGGGCAATATAGGTCTCAATTGCCAGGTCTTGAAAGGGAATGTAAAAAAAAGGGGCAAAATAGAATTCCTTATGAAACCAAGGGTATCTTAGGAAACTAAGTAGCAAATAAAGATAACGTGAAGAAAAGAGGGGGGAGGGGGGGGGGGGTTGCCTTCTTCAACCTCTTATCAAGAGCCGGAGGTGGAAACCAGAAACTCTTTGGAGTTGATCCCCCTTTACAAGAGGTCCTTTTGAGCTGAGATTTCAGGGTAAGAATTGTAATCCATAACCCTAAAAGATCCAACTAATAACAGCCCCAATATTCAGGTATAAGAGATGATGGAAAGTTCTGCAACAGACCTGGTGGTAGGAGAGAGAAATAGGTTTGACTTTCATTTCATGCCTTCCAAATCTAACAAGGCTTCAGTGCTGGAGTTTTTCCAGGTAGAGTTGCCCTTAAGGTAAGTTTCAGAACCCAAAGGACATGATCTGAGAGAGATCGAGTTCTCTCTGATTGAATGAGAACTACCGGTAGAACAGGGTAGGATAACAGAGCACATGAAATAAGAAGGGGAAATACGATGAAGAAATAGAAGAAAAGGGGAGCAACCAACCATATGGACATAGGGTTCCGGCTCTCTGGGAAGAGGAGGAGAGAGAGAGAATCACAGCCAACTGGCTGCCATGCCACACAGCACCAACCAAACACAAACTCAACTTTATGTGTTCTGCATGTGGTTCTCTCTCAATTGCTTGTTCCAATCTTCCTTCCCATACTGAAAAGGAGAAAAGAAGAGCTTCCACTATAAGCCCTTATTTATTCTCCATTCTCTAAAACTCCAATCGTAAGTACATGTGCATATATAAAGAAAATAAAATTGAAATCCTAATCTAATTCTCAGCTGAAATAAAACTCATAGCTAGAATGACTTTAGCAACTTGAAGGACTCTTAACTCTTAAAGCTAAGAATTAATAAACATAATCAAAAGATAAAGGCTCCTACATACCTAACTACTACCTCCTATAATAAAGAAAAATGTAATTACAAGTACAAAGAAAACTACCCCGATCCATATCTTCCTTCCCTTGCGGATTCACCATGCCCATGGTTAAATTGGAGAGACCAACACTCCATACATTGTAAATAGATGGACCATGAGGTCAAGCTTGCCTTTACATGGTCACGTAAAAAGTATTTTTCCAAGTTCGATATGTGACCCAACACAAAAGGTTCACTTTTGTCCAACAGTCTTGACTGGCTAGATCAGTGCTCCACGTGGCACAAATCAAGCCACAATCCAGTTAAACCCATTTGTTATCAGAATAACTAAAGTCATCTGTTTACAATTCAAAAGGTGCAGTTTTTCTATGAGCATACACATTTCAAAAAATCACAAAAAAACATCATTAGATTTTCCTCAAAACCCTTTAGTTGCACAATCAATTTGAAATGCAAGATCAGATACTTGGGGCTTTGATTTACCATCATTATCAATAATGCTAATAACATTAATATTGCCATTCATTACTTCATTATTAATATCATTTTTATTATAGTTATTATAATCATTACCATGAAAAATACTCTATTACCATTACCATGCAAAATACTGAAAGTAAGATATCCCTGATGGCTGAATAACTTATGATTTTGTCAACACCTGCGGGAGAGGATAACCCTGAATTGGAGAGCTACACAACTTTGCAGCGAGGGTTTTTCTCAGCCTGCAATGGAGCCTGAAGCTAATCATACTACTTTAAAGAATCCAAAATTCAACACAAAATAAACTCCACATCATTTCCACAATCCACATTTACATAAGCCATGCATAGCCTTGGACACAATTATAAAGTCATTTACCAAAGATTAAGATGCATAAGAAACATTTCAGAGTTATTCACCTAATATCAAGCTGCACTATAGGTTACTGGCTGCTTTCCTACCAAAAAAAATTTTATTTTGGATCATGACACTTGTATTATATAATTATACTATATTGTGTTGACGGCAAAATTGCATTTGACAATGTCTGGTAGAGTTGAAAGCATGAGTAAGCTGTTTACACCTGACACTAAGAAAATTAAAGTTGGTTTGAATCACCCAAGGAGAACAAGATTCTTGCCTTTACATTCACCATCATTAAGCAAACAATGGAACAGAATGTGAACATGGAACCCACTAACAGCAAGGACTAAGTGGATATGAATGAAGTACAGGCCAAATGATGAGAAAGAAATGAAAGTAAATGGTCAAGAGATAGGTGACAAGAAAATATAAGCTAGGAATCTCAAACCTGGATGATGCCAAAACTTTTCATTGGTCACCTCCCGCAGAAGACGTTCCACAGATGTATCCTGATACTGTGTGTTATTTGCAGTTTGTTTCTTGGAAGGAAGATTTTTTTTGTTACCCAACTTTGGGTCCATGGAATTTTGATAGGGAACAGCCTGTTTCTTAGAAGAAACCAGTGGATTTTTCAGTTGTCTGGATTCCAACGGCTGCTTCCATGCACTTTGTCTTAGGATGGGTGGTGGATATACCTCTGAAGGGATTTCAACACCATTGTTTAGCTTCCTAGACCTTGCTTGAGATCCTTGACTTATATCACCATTGGATTCAGATTTCTGGTCAACAATATCCATTGAAGGGATTTCATTACATGACACATCTCCTTGTTTCTGGTCCTTGGCAGCCCTTTCTCCACTGCGCTCAGCTGGGGAAGGAATATTTCGAATTTCCTTAACCGTTCGAGCAGTCATAGGTAATGAAAAGGTTTGCCGCTTTGGTGTTGATGTTTTAATAGGGCCAGCTTGTTTGACATCCTCCAAATTAAGAAACATTGTCTGCCTGCTACGCTTTTTCCCCAGCATTGCCTCTTTGTGTTGATCAAGCTTGTGCCTCTTCCCTGGATTATTCACAAACTTAAGTGCATGACTTGCTTCAATTCCTTTAACGTCTTTTTTATTCACAGCCATGGAAGACTCATCCTGTCCATCCATGTTGGTATCCCCTTTGGCATTACTCTCTGAATGCCGGCTATTACTACCTGTCCTTCCAAAGGACTCCATATCCAATCCTGAAGACACATGACTACAGTTCTCAACCTTGGTTGTGTTTGTGAATTCATCCTTGGTACCTTCAGGAAATTGGGAATCACGAGAGATACTCTCAAAAGCCTTATTAGTAGCAGAAAGATCACTTCTCGCAGCCAGTTCCTGTGTCTCTACATTTTCGTTATTAACATTCGTGAATTGCTCACTCCTATGGTTCTCTAAATTGATTCCAAAGGCATCACCAGAACCCTCTGCATCAGACCATTCCCCTTCCTCTCTTTCCACAACTTGAGCATCTGCAGGGCCTGCAGCCAGTGGCAGTGTTGTTTTAGTTTCCTCACCATACATTGACGATGCATTCTTGGAATTCAAATCATCTACCTTCTTCTTCTGTTTAACATTGTCTTCGATACTATTTATATGCTTAGGCCTAACAAAAGGCTGAAAGCCCGAAAAAGAGGTTGCATGGGAAAAAGCATTGTTATTCAATATTCTCTGAGAACCCTCTGAAGAAAACAAATCAGAGGCATGAGAATTCAAACATGGAAGTGCCTTTTGCGGCTGCAAGCAGAGCACAGCATCAATTTCCTCATCCTCTTCAGTAGGGGGTTCGTTAAGATCAAAGAAAGGCCTTCCTCGACAACCCATTTCATATGTAAAGGCATAAAAACCAAACTATGCTTCCAATCAGAACTGCATGTTGCTTTTTGCAGTTTTCTTTTACAGGAAAAAGCACATGGCATGCCCACAATGCAGCTGAAGAGGGTGATTCTTTAGAACCATGAAACCGTAAAAAAAAAACTTCTGAAAGTTTTATCGTTTACTGTACGTCAAATTCAGAACAGCCAAAAAAAAAAAAAGACAAAGGTTAGTGGTAGTCATGGGCAAAGTGAGTAGAAAATAATATTAAAAAAAAAGTGAAGTAAACATAGCACTTGGGCAAATCCATGAACCAACGAAACATCCATATTAACTTAACCAACATTAAAGTTATTGCCTTCCCTTTCTCTTGGATAGAAATTTCGGGGTTCAACTGCATGAACCATGAATGGTTGAAAATTATCAGTGGATGTCGAATCACAAATTCTATGTCCCTAACAGATAATCACGTAGTGCACACACAAGGGGAGCAATTCCAATGAATTTTCAGAAGCACTTATCTGAAGAGGATAGATAAGCATTGAGTAGTCAGGTGTATGAATAATGAATCTCACATTATAGTAAGAGAATAGCAGTTCCATCAGTTTCCATGATTTGCCATATTACTGTATTTCTAAAGTATGCGGCCCAGCTAAGATGAAGCTTGTTTTGTTTATGAGAACAACTGCAAATATAATCTTATTTTCTCGATATATAAATAAATCACAAACAAAATCAACACATAGGATTCCAGAATGATGAGAATATAAAGGAAATTTATTTTGTGAAGGAAGAGAAGACATTTCCTCAATTACACAAAAAAAAAAAAAATTGGGAGACAAAAGAATGTAAATGAGCACATTCAATGGAAACATTCAAACAAAATTCCATAAGTCATATGAAAGTGCATATATGTAAGCATCTTCTTTAAAGAATTATAAGAAAAAACAAAGTCATATTCTTTAGGACACATGTGAAAACCAGGACAAGATTGCATAATCACTCCATATCCCTTAGCATCCATATAGACTACGACCGGATGAGCATAGTTTCTCCGGGTCAAAGGCACAATAGATCAATCCAAATCATAGTAGCACCATGAGATCTAGTAATGAATAGAATGCAAAATTTAATATAGAAGGCAAGCAAGGAAATAAATCCAACAAATACTTGATTCAAAGTAGGGTTATATATTTTGTCAAGCGAAAAAGACAAAAAAAAAAAAAAAAAAATTGAATCAGTCCAGAAGTTCACGAACATGAACAATCTCATGAATAAAATTACCTATTAATTAGACAGAACTCAAATCTGGATAACCCTTACCACTAAAAGTTGGCCTAAATAACATTGCATTATTTGCATTTGGATAAAAAAATCATACCTTAAAAATTCCAAAACAAAAATAAAGAAACCACATTAAACCCCAATGGGGAAATTGATGGGAAGGGGATGGCTGGCATCATCTAGCCACTTACCCCATCGTCTCACAGACCAAACGCTACTCAGAAGCTAATAGACTATACTCTTCAACTAAGCAAAAGAGTGCCGCCCTATCAGGTATCAGGGATCGAAACCCGAAAAAACAACATAACAGATTCTAAGCACATCTTGGCCAACTATCCTAAAGGCAACTCAGCATTTTTGGTAGGGTTTCAATGACAAGAGCTCAAGCAAGAGTTCTCCCGACACCCATTAATCCTTACTCTAGCAGAAAGAATCATCAAATCAAACAATGAATTCACTCTATAAATCAGAATTCGATCTCTTCCAACCATTAAACAATATACAGCCACAAAACGCAATTCATTCTAATTGCAAAACCAATGGATAACAGACAAACTTACGAACAACAAAACATATACAGAATTAGGCGAATTTGTATCAGTATTTCGATCTGTCCTCCGTTATCGATATCTCACTACTTTCCAATTAGAGAATATAATCCAAAAAATAAGTATTAGGTCCGAGACCTGCCCAAAAAAAACTGAATCTTACCTCTCGTGAGCTCCGAAATTAGAGAGAGGAAAGAGAGACTAGAAAATACGAGCGAGAGAGCCAGCCAAGAGAGAAGAAGAATGGAGAGATATGAAGAGAGGGAGGCTGTGGTAACGGGTTTATATAGGAAATATCGTAGCCACCTCACCGGACGGATATTTCTCCGGTTACCGTTAAACCCTTTCCGAGTTCAACAGATAGTTGGGTTTCCTTTAATTTATTGTTTTGTTTTGTTTTAAAAAGCCCACTTACTTTCACTCTATTTACAACAAGTACCACCAATTATCTTTACCCAATGGATTGGAAAATCGACACGTGACTGATTTTTATTAAAATAATTTAAGAATGAAAATCGGTTTTGGATCAAAACCGATACAAATCGACTAGATCAATCGATCCGATACTGATACCAATACCTTGAAACATTTAAAAAGTAGATGGTTAGGTGCTTCATTTTTTTGTAATTGGAATCTAACTAACGTCTTTAGTTGCACTTGTTTATATAGTTTTCTCTAAAATTCTAATACAAATTATTCATAGGTGTGATGCACATTTTCACGCCTATGCCAAATCAGAACCCAATCAATTATATGATTATGATAATGATAATGATAATGATAATGATGGTAATGATTGTAATGATGACGATAATCGAATGAAACATACACATGCCAATGTGCCAAGAACTCAAACCTCATTGGCCATGATGATCACAAATCAAAAAATTACATGAGGTTGGATGATTTCTTATGAGACTTTTAAGGACATGACCATGTGAACATTGAAGTGTCATGCTGAGAATTGAGATCCATCTTGGTGAGAGTTTAGTATGTGAACTGTATTTCACCAAGATATGTTTACACTTTTAAAGGGTTTTTAGGTGGGTGTGGGTCATTTATTTATTTATTTTTTTTTTCTTTCTTTTTTTGGCATATGAATTCTTCTATCAATTAATGCCATGTGCACAAATATGTTGAGAGTTCGTATGGCTTTGTGGGGTCCATACAAGGGTTTGGGTTCCGAGAATCCCTTGAGGAAAATTTGTAGGGTTATATGGGTATTTTAGTAAATACACATACAAAGGTCGTTGTAAATATATAGCGATGGTTTTTCTCTATAACAACGAGATGTGTGAGAACAAGCGACGTAACCTTATTCTCTATTGATAGTGAAGTAGATCTCATCTCACTATGGAAGTTGGTAGAAAATTTTTGTTGAACCACTTAAAATTTTTGTGTTGTGTGATGTCTCTTTTATAATTATGTTTCTGATAGGGGTGTCAACGAGCATGTCCAGGCCAGTTTAGGTCCAAGCCAAACTGGTGTCGAGCTTTGTAGGGTTGAACCGAAACATGTCTATTAAGAAGTTTAGACTATGTGGGTTGTACTATGTATGTTAACTAACAGGCAAGTCTGATTTTGGGTTGTTATCGGGCTTAGCTTATCGAGTTATTATTGGGTCAGTTCGAGTTGAAAGCACGATAAGAAACCCATTAAAACCATCCATAAGGCTGAAGTAATGAAGCTAGGGTTTTATATTCTGTCTAAATCGGTTTGGTCTGGGCCATTATTAGGTTCAAGTTCATCGATCTGATTTTCCAGGCAAGTTTTGGGTTACCTTGGACTAGACTGAAACCGATAGGAATGTCATACTCAAACCGAAACATGTCCAATAACAATTCGATCTGAATTGGTCTCAAATTAATTTAAACCAATTCGATCCTAAAATTGACACCTTTAGTTTCTTATACTTTGTTCAGAATGACTTTGTCTTTTGTGCACATGACCATATGGCTTGTATCCTCTCATGGGTTAACGGAGTTAGGTAATGACACCTTCAGTCTTGCACAATTAAATCAATAGATCTTCCAAATTATCACAAAAATAAGTCCTTAGTAAAATAGGAAAGTCCATATTAGCTAAATCCAAAGTGTTATAGGTCATAAGTATGCTTTTTGTCCTTGTATGGTGTACAGCCTTATTCAACTAAAAATTTTCATATTTGCCTAGGATGCTCACAAATCAAAAGATAAAGGGACCCAAAAATAAAGAATTTGAATGGTTTCTTATGAGTCTTTAGAGACATGACAAGGTAACTATTTTAAAAGCTTTTTCAAGTGGGGTATCTAGATTTATTTATTTTTTAATATATGATTTTTCTCTCATGGATTGATGTCACATAGACTCGACTATCTATTAGATAAGAAGCTGAAAATATCAACTATATCCTTAAGTGTACGGGCATGTGATAAAGAAAAATAAATAAAATTTTTTCTACCTCTAGGCAAATCATTGGAGATATAAAATTATAAATATATACATAAAGATAACAGCATAGATAAGATAAATTAAGTCAAGCAAACCACAAAAAAATACACTAATTTTTATGTGAAAACTCAATTTTCAAGGTGAGGGAAAAAAATCGTTCTCTTGTTGTCTAGGTCCTTCAGTCGTTGAATCATGGCTGGAGTTCACCCAACATACATATCGATGTCTTAGTATGAGTCCTAGGTGAATTCCAGCCACTAGGTCATAGCTGGAGTCCCTCCAATGATAGGAGACGATTTGAATCCGAAAAAATCATGAGACCTAGTCCAGATAAATCTCCATTATGATAATAATGAGAATATAATCCTCTCTAGCCAAAATTAGATGCTAACGAGTATCAAGAGAAATTACCCACTATTAGATAATAAAATAACTCACCAAAAAATAGGGGGATCCACAAAATACAGTAATACTTTCACCTCAATACTGACGTAACAAATACAGGAAAACACCGTCATGCCCGCACGTACGAGGAACAAGAGAATACCTTCTCTATCCTTCTTCCTCTACACTTACACTCATAGAGACTGAGTGAAAATTTTCAATCAAAGAACTCGTAAAAGAAAAGAGAATTTTTTTCCTTTTACTTGAGCTCTCATTTTCATTTAGACCCATTTTCACTCAAGAATGTGTTCATCTACATTAAGCTCCTACAGCCACTTCTCCCTTTTATATAAAGGAATGAGATAAGAGTGATAGGCAGTTTTCAATAATTGCTTTAAGAGCCATCATGAAGGCACATTTGAGTGGGATCCTTCCTTATGAGGTGAGATGGAATCCTAACAAATTTACCCTCTAACTAACGAGCGGGATCTGTTAAACCCAAACATGTCATGCTTTTGCAAAAGTCATGTTTCGCCTTAGATAATGTTTTGTAATCATATTCGCTTTGTTATTTTTACTCACATTGTTATTTTTAGTACGGATCTTCTCAAGTTGTAGAAACTTCTTTTTTAGTGAATCTCGAATCTAGTGATACCTCACATCAACATGCTTAGTCATGTAATGAAACTTGGGATTCCTATTCTAGTGAATGACACTCTCACTAGCACAATGAACAATGTATTTGTTTTATTTCTAACCAATTCTTGAATGAACTTCTTCATCCACAACATCTCCTTGTAAACTTTCACTGTAGCAATATACTGAGCTTTTATAATTGAAAAAACTACTCACTTTGGTAACTTGGACTGGCATGTCACCATTCCCCTTGTAAAAGTAAACAAGTAATCTGATGTGGACTTTCTTGAGTCGATACCACCTGTCATCTCTGCATCTATGTATCCCTGCAACACCAGATTAACAACTCTAAAACATAAGCATGCTTTAAATAAACTTTGAGATATTCATAATCCATTCTACTGCTTTCCAGTACACTTTGTCAAGATTGGTAAGAAATCTGTTTACAATTCTAATTACATATGCAATATCAGGTCTGGTACATATTATGACATACATCAAACTTTCAATTGCTAATGCATAGAGAGTTTTCTTCATTTCTATTCTTGCTTGTTCAATTGAAGAGTTTTCTATTCACTATCCAATTTAAAGTGACATGCAAGTGGGGAACTAACTGACTTTGCTTTTGTGATCATATTGAATATATATATATATATATATATCTATATATATATATATGGTACAGTATCATATATTTTACTTGCTTTTCTATCATGAGATATCTGCATGACTAAGATTTGTTGTGCCGATCTCAAGTTCTTCAAGGAAAAAGAATTGCTCAACTTTTGCTTCAATTTGTCAACTTTATAGACATCATGTTTAACAATCAACATGCCATCAATATTGAACAAAAGAATGATGAAGTCATCTTCTGAAAATTTATTAACAAATACATAATGATTTATTGTTGTTCTAGTGTACTCATGTAACATCATAAATAAATCAAACTTCTTATAGGTGTCTGTTTCAAATCATAGAAGCTCTTCCTTAACCTGCAAACCATCTATCAATTGCCTTTAACTTTGAAACTTTTAATTTATTCTATGTAAATCTTTTCCTCCAAGTCACCATGAAAATAGACTGTCTTGACATCAAATTATTGAACTTTCAGATCCATACTTGTAGTTAGACCGATACAATTCGAATAAATGGCATATTCACAATAGGAGAGAAAATCTCATTAAAATTAATTCGTTTTGTTTGCCCAAAGACCTTCAAAAACAACTTCGCCTTATATCTTGGTTGTGAACTGTTTTGCCCTATATTCAACTTGAAAATCCATTTATTCTTGAATGCCTTCTTACCCTTAGATAGCTTCACTAAATCATAAGTGTGATTCTTATTCAAAGAATCAATATTCTCTTGCATAGTTTTTAACCACTTAGCTTTATGTTTATCAGTTTGTACATCTTCAAAGTTTTTTGCATAATATATATATTCTCGTAGTAGATATTTAGTAGATAGTTATCACTCCCTGATAGATCTTATCAATTGTGGCTCAACTGGTGGCTCTGGAGAGGGTTGTTCTCCTTATTTATCATCACTTGTATCATTTATAGGAACATCGACATATGTCATTTTGCACATCTCCCCCATCATCATCGTGTATCGTGGTAAAAGAGCTATAACAAGATCAATCAGGTCATGAACAAATAAATGAGGTTTTCAATTTTTTCGAAGTCTATAATTATTTGATTTTCAAGAAAAACCACATATTTGCTTCTGATAATTTTTTTTTCAATCGGATCCTATAACTTGTAACCAAATTTGTCATTTGCATATCCAAAAAAATACATTGTTTTGTCTTGTCATCAAGCTTTAATCACTCATTTTTTGAGATATGCACAAATGCTCTGTAACCAAATACTTTCAAACAATCATAGTATATAATCTTTCTCACTCCATACCTTCTCAAGAACATTTCCATTTAAAGGAGTTGATAGAGATAAATTAATCGAATAAATAACAGTACGTATCGCTTCTTTCTAATAAAATCGTGTCCAACTTTACCTGTGAGAGCATACACCTAATTATTTCCATAATAATGCAATTTAACCTTTTTACTACACCATTATGTTGTAGGGTATTGGAAACTATCTACTCTCATGCCTAATATTCTGACTATTACGATATTTCTAAAATTGACCAATGTATTCACTACATTAATTGTATAAATGCATTTGAGAGACTTTCGCGTTTCTCTTTCAATCATAAAATGAAAATATTTAAATACATCCAAAAATTGATCTCTAGTTTTCAAAGTACATATAAGACATAAATTTTTCTCCATCATCTCTTCGGATGAAAGAGACAATTTAGTAGAAAAATAGAATGCATTCCTAGTTGATAAACCATAGGCTTTTGCCTTGTGATCTTGTCTATCTATGCCAATGGATGTTAAGATCTGGGAGTCGCCACCCAATAAGGTCTTTCACTTGGTAAGACACTAATGACTCGTAACTTAGATGGATTAGATTTTTTTGCCTCTTCAGAGAATAAGTAAATGTTATATTATAGTTTGAGAAGGTGTTAGGTACTCAAACTGCCTAGTACAAAGACCGGTCTCGCTTTCTATCCTTTCCTATACTCTATATTTGACAATTTGATTGGTCAAATGATCTAGACTAGGTATAATCTTTTTGGGAATCTTTGCCAAGTTTATAGGTTATGGTAACTTAGGGTTTTGCCACAAATGTTTTGAAAAGAAATAAATAAAGATAATTAATTTGACAGCTCAAAAGATAATTATTAGATGATGGATCAATCAAACCCATTCTGACACATTTGGCTTATGGATTATTCTAAAAAAATATGCTAATCGAATCTCACATACATCTACACATCACTAAAAGTTTGGGTTGAAATCCCTTCACACACGATTTGAAATTGGTTGACTAAACTTAAGATTATGGTCTTAAACTGCCTACATGTCCCGAAGAGGTTTCAAGAATCAAGTCCAACGTAGTTCGGACTCTAATGAATCTGAATCAATAATAAGATGAGCAAATGGAAATGAAGTTGACAAGAAATCAAAAACTGAATCGAAAAGAAAATGAAGATAAAATTTGGAAAGAAATATAAATATCTTGGTTTGAATGCCCACTTGTCCAGCAAATCACCTGCTTTAGCATTTTTTAGAAAATCAATGGTTATTTAGCAGCCAAAACTCCGGACTTGGTTTGATAAATGTAGAAACTAACCCTAAATCGATTTCAAAAAGATAAATACTCGAGAGAAAGTGAAATACGAATGCTATCTAAAAAGAGATTGGATAAAAAATTTGTTCAATGAATTATAAATCGGCGTTGATCTGGATTGTTAAACCGGATATGTGACATCTGATGTTTTGATTGAAAAGTCCCCAAAAAAACCACCTTTTTTTTTTTTTTTTTTGAAAGCCTAAATTCATTATCTTGTTTGGACCTTGAACTTTGGTTGAGGACCAAATGTGGTATCAATCCTCAAATTTGAATCTATAGGATTTTTTTTATAGAAAATGGGCCCCCATACGAGGTCAGACCCATGCACAATGTGGATAGGAGATTAGGATCTCACTAGGAAAGTGATTCATTAGAGACACATTTGATTTAAACATCTATTGGGGATGAGACTACATCATACAACGTGAAACTATGATAAGTCTGTGTATGCAATGAATTATTACAATTGATTAAAATAGTTAGGAACATATAAAGTAGGGATTGAAAAATTATTACGAATTAATTGAAAATTGATACATAAATGGGGATTGAGATCGCATTGAACTACCCATTGCCCACATGCTATTCTATTGCATTTGACGATCAGCCTACATAAATTAGACTACCCTAACCTTCGTGCAAATAAAGAATACAATAATTCACCGACACACACATGGCATTAAAGAATAAGCAAATAAAAATCACGCCAAACAGTTTATATACAAATTTTAAAAATATGGCAACCAGATAATAAGAAACGATATATCGATAAATCCATATAATAATGCAGTAAATACATTGTGAGTTGACCAGATTTGGACGAGACAAGAAAACTGAACAAACAAGGGCTGACCTCGAAAAATAAACATGGAGAGAATGGATCTTGTGATTTGTGATTTGCATACGGGAAGAAGGATCCAGCTAGCCTCTTGTACGGGGTGAGATCTACGCCTTCCTTGCCGATCTCCTACCTTAATTGGTAACCTCTACCCAAATTCACTCCATCACTCAGAATCTATAAACCGAGGGTAAGCAAAGATAAATGGATCTACAACTTCATTCCTTTAATTTTTACTATAGTTTGGCTGAAAGACAATTGTCTACCCCCACTCATTAGAATGAGCAGCTACCCTTGTTGTCTATTTCATACTGCTTGTTCACGAACTAACTTAGGCATTGGAGTAGTCTAAGGGTTATCCAATCTGACCATCATCCTTGTCCCTCTGCTTTCTTGTGTGTAGACACCAATGAGCTCGAGGCAAACCGATTCGTGTAGCAACAGTACACATTTTTATAAGATTTCGTTACATTGCAAGAGAAATTAAAAAGAAAGAAAATAAAAAAATTTCAAACCTAGAAAAGAAATTTTTATAATCATCATATAACATGATTGGATAAATTACTTAAATTTCTTACTTTATCCTATAATAAGGAAGAAGTTTTCTCCTTTGAAAAATAGAGAAAATCAAAGGACAAGATTATTAGAACTTTGTAAACAAATGGACAAGATTTTATTCACTTTTGATAGTGGATATCTAAGAGAAAAACTTTTATCTTACTAATAATATTTTTTAGATGTAATTAATATAATATTCAAATGCATTTTATTTGGAAACAAAGTAAAGTGAAAGTTAGTAACCAAATATAAAATGATTTGTATTAATTACATAGTATTGTAATGATTTCAAAATTTCCTTTTATGTTTGAAAGCTTCACTTTTTTCCCTTTAGGTCATGTTTGGTTGCATGAGGAATGAAAAGGGAGGGAAGAGAAATTTTTTAACTTAAAAAGAAACTTTTATAATTGTAATACAGATGTAAAATTTATTTTACTTTTTAAATATAAGGGATTTGAATGCAAAGTGAAATGTAAGTTAATAACTAAATATGGAATGATTTAGAATTAGTTACATAGCAATGTGATAGCATGTGTTGTAATCATTATAAAAATTTCTTTTTTAAGTTAAATAATTTCACTTCCCTTACTTTTAATTCCCCTAGCAACCAAACATAGCCTGCCTTAATTTCTTTTGCAACCAAACATAGCCAAGGAGAACTCTTCCATACTTGATATTTTTAATTGCTATGGAGAACTCTTCCATACTTGATATTGTTTTTCCATCCCATTTTGTGTATCACACTTAGGGGTGTCAATTTTGGCCCAAAATTGATAATTGTCCCGGAATCGACCCACTAAAACCCACCTTAGAACGATTATGGGAATCAGTTTTAGGATCAAATATTAAATGGAACGAGACGGTTCTAGGATGGGTTTTCCAACTGGTTTAGAACCGATAACCAATGAGAGACCATTTAAGATATAAACCTTTAGTACATAAAACTCTTCTAAAAAATTAAAGGTGTGGATCTTCTTTCTCCTATGTTCTTTTCGAATCTGATTTTGCTCTCGAATTTGTTCTTCTCTATGTCTTAATCTTGGATTTGAATTTGCTTTTCTTTGTTTCTCTGCTCTTGTTTTAAGACTATTTTCTTTTGTTTCTTCCGTGATCATCTCTAGTCTATTTGATTTATCTTCAACTTCTTCCTTGGATTTGCTATTTCTCATCGATTTTTCTTCAAGATTGTCTTGTTCTCTTTGATTTCTTTTGATCGGTGACTGCCAATATATTAACACCGATATGTAATTTGTGGAGATTAGTATCGAGTTAATATTTTCTGAACTTGTAACTAGAGGTTAGTGCCCATAACTATTAAAGAACCGAAATCGGACATTCCCATTTAATAATGGAACGAAATTCTAGGTTTGGGACCATTTAGTAAATGGACTGGTTCTGGAAATGGCTCATTTGGAACCAAAACGGCGGATAAATGAACTGTCCCAATTACTTTGAATCGTCTCAGCTGACACCCTTAATCACAGCCCAACTCATCATCCATTTACCATTTTATTGAATAGGATAATATATTGGGTATACCAATAAATCATGAATCAGTATTATCAAATAGTTTTGTACCATACATTTTGCAGTTGTGTATGAGTATAAATAGAAGGCAAAAGGTTTTATGGATGATTTGTCCATAGTTAAAATAGGAATGATAAAAAAAAATTAAAAAAAATAAAAAAGGTTTTGGTACAATGTGTTTATATTTAAAATGATTCAAAATTTGAATGGATGTTTAAAAATCGTGTCAAACATTTTGTGAATACCAAAAATTTTGCAATAAAGTTGAAAGTAAGTTGAGTGAGTGTAGCGATTTATTTATCCATTGTGATCCATCACCCCCCCAAGCTCATGGACCACTTTTTCTTTACTTTGTTGTGACAAATCGATCATAGAAAAGAAATAGAGAATGGAGAGAAAAAAAGATATCATCAAACATAAATCTATGGACAAATTTGAAAATATAAAAAAAATATATATTCCAAACAACATTTATGAAATGTGGGGTTCTCCAAACATAAAATTTATGAAATATGAACTATCCAAATATAATATTTCAAATGTCAATTATTCATAAGAGTAGTTTCTTTAAATATAAAATTAAACATGTGTAATATACCCATTAGAAAAAAGTAGTTAAAGTTTTCTTCATCTTCTTCTTTTACATATGAGAAATAATAAAACTGAATTCCATAATCTCCCCCATTCATGGTATAGCCCTTAACATATGAACCTCCAATTCTCCATTATTTTCTCACTCTCCAAGCATCCATATTTGCAAAAATACAACTTTGCCTCAAGAAAATATGTACTGACAATAAATAAAAAAAAAAGGACATTTCTAGTATACGAAGCTCCCATTATTACAAAGTCAAAATTTTTTAAAAATATTATTGACTTTCTTCTTCTCCTAATGAATCTTATTATATGTCAACTCGATAACTATCAATTTGTAATGGGGTCCGGAAGAGTACCCTTATTATCTTCTCAATTCAAGAACTTGACTGTGAGAGTTCGCTTTGCTCCTTTAGTGTTCCTAATTAGAAGGAGTACTCAAATTTGTACTCCCTTTAGTTGCCGGACTTATATTGTAGCCTAAGCCCAATGTGTTGTAATTTTGTTTTTGTTGCTTTGGTTGGGTCTCTCATATTTCAACTTGTTGTGTTCTCCTCTCTTTAGATAAAATAAATAACTATTTATTTGAAAAATAAAAAACTTGTAATGAGGTCAAATACCATTTTTTCCACAATAGTATTCTCTACTAACCATCATTCATCATCATTCATCATTTAAAGCAATATAAATTTGCACTACACTTCAAAAAAAAAAAAAAAAAATACAAGTTGAGTGGTTGAGTGATCCTGGCTGTTGGATCCCTCACTAGGCAATCCAACTGTCGGAGAGGATCTAGAGGCATTAAGTTTAGACATTCATTAATGGTAGGTTATTTTCTTGGAATGTATTCTTAGAAATGCATTATTTATTATGAGAATATATTCCTACGCAGTGAGAATGGATTAAAGTGCAAGTTATTTTTTAAGGGTGTAACATTTGCACCTGAATCGTTTATTAAAATCGGACTGAACTATTTACACTAGAATCGAGAGATCGTTTAGTAACTGATTCAGTTCTGGTTTGAAATTTGACATTGTTTACCAAAATTGGACCAAACTGTTGGGTTACACCGGCTGAACATTGATTAAACCGAATAGAGTGTATACCTTTTATTCCCTAAAAACTAAACTAATAAAATCTAATCTCATTCCCTATATTATTAATATATTATTTTCAAGACTCGAAAAGTCAACCCTAACCTCAATCAATACATTATTTTTTCGAGACCCAAATCTAATTTTCAAAGGGTTAAACCATAAAACCAAAACGATAAAAACTAAAAAACACAATCGACATTAACCATTACTCCATTAAGCATAACAACATTACAACATTTTTTTTAATTATTAAAAATTAATTAATAACCGATGCTTTAAATCGTTTATAAACCACAAGCAAAATCGATGAATGAAAGATCGTTTAAAAATTGATAAATCGAAACCAATTACTAATCGATTAGTTTCAATTTTGACACCGTTTAGTTAATCAGTTCAGTTTGATTTTACCCTTTTATACACTGCATCGCACCGGACCAAACCATTAAACTAATTATAAACTGTTTAACACCTTTATTTCTATTGTGGAATTAGAATGCGGAATATGATAAAAAAAAATTACAAAATGAGTAATGCTTTTGAAAGTGTTTCAGGATCTTCTGAGAATGAAAATGTATTCCAAATATTATTTTTGTTGTGTTATTGATATGGAATACATTCCAAAAATGCATATTAAACCAAACGCAGCCTTTATAAGAATGGACGAAAGACTAGCGCAGCTGTAGAAAGACAGAAATATCCTTATCTTTTTCCAAAATCAAACCACATAAAATGAAAAAGACGTTTGCCGCAACCGAGAGATGCAAGAAGAGATCGGCAATGGCGGAACAGTACGCCGGCCCTAGATTACAGCGCTCTGACTCGCGCTTGCCTCCGATCCCTTCGAAAACCTCAAATTTCGGCATTGATTTCTCGATACATTGGGATCGAGTGCGAGAAAGATGGTTTCTTGGAGTGTGGTCTTGCCGCTGCTCTTGGCCGGTGCTCTCATGGTTTTCGAAGATTGGGTTTGCATACCTTCGTGTGAGGTAGTCCCAAGCAACCATCCTGAAGACTTTTCTGTTGAAGATTCCAAGGAGTTGAAGGTGATGATGGTAGCCAACCTGCTCTTGCTGGGATCTGAAGCAGGCTACATGAATTTGTATTTCAGAGATTCCTACATGGCCAAATTCTTTAGGGTATTAATTCTAACTATGAGCTCACTTGTTTTCTATGTTTCCATCACTTGTTTTCTGTGTTTCCACATACCTTCCCGTTGTGATTAAGAGCTCTCTGATTTAAAAATTTGAGCTTCCTGGACTGGTTTTTATTTGGATTCCTTAGTGTTCTTTTACGAAGACTACTGCAAAACTGGACAAAGTGAGAGGGAGAATTTCTTACCCTAATTGTCTGTCTGTTCATTAACCAAATGGATTGATTTTTTTTTTTTTTTTTTTGGGGTTAGGTCCTCTGGATTCTGTGTCAAATCTATAGTTCCCTTCTGGCAGTTTTTCCATTCTATGTTCATTTCACTACTTTGGCTTCATAAAACTGATGTAGATCACCAAGTGTGCACTTTGTGATCGATAACTTGAAATATTTATGTTGAACTACTGGTTTCGTAACATATTTGATTATTATCTATTCTTTGCTTGAAGTAATTTAATGAGTTTGTACTTACTTTTTTGTGAACTAGAAATCCTTTGAGCGCCTGAAGCCTGATATGCTCGTAGTCTTGGGGGATGTTTCTGCAAAAGGTTCAGAGTTGACGAGTCATAAATGGTTTTCTGTGCTTCAGCAGTTTCAAAGGATGGTGGGACCCTTTCTTAGTCTCCCTCTTCATATTGTTCTTGGTGACAGGGACGTAGGAGTATGCAGTAAAGTAAGCGAAAATCTCATCAGCCGAATATCTAGCAGTTTACCAGGGTTGGATTCTGCAGGTTGTGGTGCTTTCGAAGTTAGCAACATTAGCTTTTTCTCACTTAACAGTGTGGCTCTTCTTTGTGGCAACAATGGCCTACGATTTGGTGTTGAAAAAGCCATAGAGCGAGAAAGTACAGATATGCAAACTCACATGGTGGATACGAATGGAGTGACTAATGATTCCAACAGGTTCCATGTCCAGGAGAATTTTGGCAGCTTTGAGGGGAGAGAGAATGCCTTGTCATCTGGTTCTGGACCTGTTCTTTTACTTCACTTTCCTCTGCACCAGACAACTAACAGCAGCTGTGCAGATGTCAGTTCGCTCAAGAGATCCCTTTCTCCTCTTGATCGTTTGAGTTTCAAAACATTGTACAATCAGTAAGTGTGGTTCTTATCTTAGTATTACATCTTGGATCTATACTGAAATTCAATTGAACACAAATATGCTAGTTGAGGTATCCAAAAGAATTAGAACATACAACTCAATTGGCTTTTTGTGGCCCACATGCACAACATTTTATCTATTTTTAAATTCAACTGAATAATCATCTTCTTTTGTTAATTCCTCTTGTACTCTTTGCAGGGACCATGCTGGGATGGGACCGTATGAGTTGGGACCATATGAGTTGTTGCAAGCTCTCCCCCAAAATGCAACTGAGTACATCTTTCATGCTCTTAAACCAAAGTAATGCATTTTTAGTATATGTATATATATTTTTTGTTCCTACACCTATGCTCTCTCTATTTATAGTCTGTTCTTTCCTACTGGTTTGACTGGTTGTCTCTAATCCATTTAACTTCTCTAGGGAGCTCTTTCTTTTGGGATTTAAACACCTACTCTGTGCTGTCCATATAGTCACCTCAAATCAACTGAGCCGAACAATTGGGGTCTGATAACATGAATCCCGTTGTATCATTTCATAATGAACTAATTATAACTAGCTGAAGTGGAGTTATGATTACGCATTTACTCCATTAAGAGCTAGTTAACGTCGTGCCTAATGTTCATGACATAGCTTCTGTTGTATATATTAGGGAGTATTTATGGGAAAGGAAACCTGTTGACAAACTGTCTTATCTGTGGAACTCATTGGTTTGGCCTATGCCATAACTGTTGTTTGCTTCCCATTATTTGGATGAGGTCAGGAAACGAAATATTTTCTTTTATAATGTATCTACCTTTTCAGGTCTTACCAGTAGGATGATGCTGGATGCAAGGAATGATCCAGTTGGCAAAAATTTTCTTGTGAGGTGGAAAATGATCGAGGTGGAAAGATGCCATATATCTGAACTTTAAGGTCTTTGGGGAGGCTTCTATATTTAGATGACGCTGAGTTGCCTTTATTAAGGAAAACTAATCTGATTATAACATGTCAGCTTGCTAGGCTCCATTTCCTCCTTTCAGAACCTCTCCAGTTTATCCTTATCAAAGAATAGATTCTGCAAAGCATTAAAAAAGGAGAATAGATTCTGCACTTAATATTTCCCCTGCTAGGGGCATTCACTATCTTACAATGGAAAAGAGGCAATAGTGCCTACTATGAACTTTTCGGGTTATACGTTCTATAGATAGAGGTGTCAGGTAGCGTGCTTGGTATTAAGTAAAAATCCTTTATCAGATATTGGATTATTCATTGTTGGACAGGTTTGATAATGCAAGTGAAACATTTTGGGTTCTACATTCTATGTGTAGAGGTGTTGAGTAGCCTGCTTATTCTTGAATGAAATTATTTTTTTTCCTGTATCAGATTATTCACTATTGGACAGTTTTGATCGCCATGTGAGTATGCTTGAAACCTGCAACCTTCCAACTCACACAGAGATCCATTCTTTTATTTTGTCTAGATAGCATATATCGCACCATAGTGACTCAGCTGTAGCGTCTCACCCACCCACACATGGTCCACCAAGCTCACTTTGTGGATATATTATATGAGGACAAAGATCAGGGAAAATGCCAGTCCATTAAGTCATTCAGAAGTATTGTCAGATTTTTGGTCTTTGCTTTCCTTCCAAGATGTATATAGCATTCTTTTGGTAAGAAAGAGAAGAACCAATGGAGCACATGATTCGTTTGTTGTTTCTATAAAAGAAATTTTGTTCTTACTTTTTTTTATTTTTATGTGAAAGCAAATCTATTGAAAAAGATAAATCAGGAAACAAAGTTCTGCCTTACATTAGTACAACCTAAAGTTTTCTTCGTTCTTTCATGATAAAAAAATTGGAGTTTTCTTTGTTCTGGTCTAATCTCCGGTAGGAGCCATTTCCTTTTCAAGGTCACTACTGCATAGTAGATGTGAGTTGAATATTATGCCGTGTGTATTTCAGATTTGTCATTATCCAGCAGAAGTATGAAATCCACCATTTAGCCTCTTTTCATGTCTTAACTTTCTCTTTACTAGTTGTTTTTGTTGGGATTTGAATGTCTTATATTCCATCACATGGGTTTGTGGGCTAACTCCGAAGGGTCATCAAGAGCCCGTAGGGCTTGAGGGCTATATGGGTATTTCAGTAATTACAACTGTATAGGGTTCGCTATAAATATATAGTGATGGCTTTCTCTTTCTGTAATTGACGAGATGTGTGAGGAAGAGCGTTTTATTTCTATTCTCCATAAACAGTGAAACAGATCTCATCTCACCGTGGACGTAGGCAGGAAACCCCTGCTGAACCATGTAAAATTTTTGCGTTGCGTGATTGCTTTTTTGTTAACTTTTCTGCATCATGTTTAGAGTTGATCTCAACAGCTTTGCCCCGGTTGTCTGCAGGATAGTCTTCAGTGCACATACCCACAGGTTTTGTGACCACACTCACAGAGATGGGACCCGGGAGGTGACTGTCCCAGCCATGAACTGGAATGCAAGGGGTGATCCTGGTTTCATTGTTGCCTCTTTCGGG
Source organism: Protea cynaroides (assembly GCA_028583415.1). Lineage (NCBI taxonomy): Eukaryota > Viridiplantae > Streptophyta > Magnoliopsida > Proteales > Proteaceae > Protea > Protea cynaroides. The sequence continues at coordinate 12,834,079 of CM053276.1, read as the reverse complement.
AGGAATAAAGCAGTAACTATTAGCCAGTGTTCCCTTGCTAGAGAATCTCATGTAATAATGGCCTATGTCTCTGTTCTGATTTTGTTAATATCTACAACACTAATAGCAAGAAACCCACATTTTTTGAATTCGGGGAGATAACTGCACATCTCTCCATCATGTGTATTTTATTTAATTTTTTTTCATCCTTGCATGTATTATTAGTTGGTGACAAGTGTAATTCAATAACCCATTAATCTCTGCAACCTCAGTTGGTAGAAGCTGAGGGAAAAACAAAGCATAAGGATTAAAAGCTGTGAATTTGGCCAAGGCCCATCTCTTTATATAAACGCAGTAACCATCATTTCGATTTGGTTCAACAAGCATTACCAGTTAGTAGTTCCTGCATTATTTGTGAATGATAACTTGTCTAGTTTTATGGATAGGATAGCCTGTTTTTTCATTGTACGTTTGGGAATTTCTATTACTGGGATACAGATTTAACTCAGAACAAAATTGTGGGCCGAAAGGTAAAACAGATATGCTCATTGTTAGCTTGTGGGGCTTTCATATTGGTCCAGAATATGGGTTGTGGACCCACCTTACTGTTTCTCTTAAGAATATATCTTATAATGGTTAGTGTACTCAAATCTGATATCATTTTTAGGAAAATAATCCACATCCCTCCTTTCGCCACAAGAAAAAAAAGGTTGCTACTTTTATATCTTGTAATAACTGAAGCACCTGAACCATATTAGGTGTTGAGGTTAAATAAACTAAGCCATTCGTGAACTTATAGTTCATGAGTCCTACTTATGACATCATTAGATATCATTTGCACAACACGGAAGGCAGATCAAAGGGCTGATTACCCATAAATTTGTGGTGATGCCAGTAAAATCTGTTGAAGTTTTTAATTGAAAAGCTTAACCTATTAGGTGGAGAAATCAATCAGTATATTAAGACATCTCAGATATCAACGTTTTTCAATGTGGGATTATTCTCAAATTCAACATACCTATTGTTGCCTTTCTTTTAGATGGTAGTACAGATGGCATATGTGGTTTTCTTTTGGGTGACCGCACATAGATGGTTTTGATACCATGTTAAAATATCCAATCAAAAAATTTTAATCCATTAGATGGAGAGGTCAACTAGTATATGAAGACATCTAAGGTCTTAAGGTCTCAACGTTTTTCAATCTGAATTATTCTCAACTTTCTCTTAACTAATGTTGAATGAGTGCTCTTGTTAATCCCATATTAACAGGGCATGAAGCCTCACAATATATAATACTTTTGTGACTGGTATGGAATACTATATGGAGCAGTCTGAATTCCGAATCCTCACAGTGTTTCTGGCAGTGGGATCCGTCACTAGTAGGAATGCAGGGAGCCAAAAACGCTTGCGAGGATCATCTCCACATTGTGCTTCACAAGAACTTGGGTAATAATATTCACAGGTGATCCGTGATTGAATTTATCCTATGTGAATGTGTGTCTCCATTAGGTCTGTTCTCAGTTTAATGATTCAAACTGATAAACCAGAAAACCTGCTTATTAACTTCAACTGTGGAACTAGAATTTCAGTTCATCACGTAAGTCACAGAACTCAAAACAAATGTGAAAATCATAACCAGAAAAGTAGTGTATAGTGAAAAGCATAACCAGTTATGCCTGCCCATCTGATTCTCAATCCAGAAGATAGTGTCAGTGATTCCCATTGAAGCACCACAAGCATAGACATCTGTGATGTGCCTTTCAGAGGATTGTTCTCCAAGCCTCTACAACTCCATTGTGTACTTAATCAATGGTTCCTAATTCCCTTATAGAAATTTGATGTTTGACATATCTGATATTCGTTTCTGTTCTTTTCAATCACTTCCTGTTTTCCATTACAAGGTCAGCCGCTTTTCTTAATATCTTGAAAAGAGAAGTTTGGTAGAGAAAGTGAAATGTGGTAGGCAGACTATGGTTGAAATTGGAATTGAGGATATGTTCCTTATTTTCCTTCACTTCAGACGTTGTGATATTATTCTCTCTTCTTAATGGCTGATGCTTCCTTTTGAAAAAAGAAAAATATTCCTCAGATAGAGACACTTGAGGTCACCTTAACCTTTATAAATAGAGCTCATATGCTTTTCCTACCTGTATCAAGAGATGGAAGGTTCTATTCAAGTCTCTGGTAGTTATGAATTATGTTGTCAATATCTTCATTCTTGTTTCTCTGGTAATTTCCTCCACATACAAACTTAATCCGATAAACAAGCACGAAGAAGCCCGGAACTTTTTTTTTTTTCCATTTTTTCTTGTCTGTTCAAGTTTCCTGGCTCCTTTTGTTTATTGACAATGAGAATCAACAGGGAATGGTGCAACTGACAAGAGGAAGCTTGTGGAGATCCTTACAACTAGGAAGTTGCAAGAGCTCAGGCTAATTCGACAAACTTACAATGCTCTCTACAATCAGGATGTTCTTGAAATCCTCTCTAATGCTCAAAGAAAAAACCCATTTGCTGTAAGCTTTTAACCTTCCTGAATTTCAGTATACAGATCATATGATGATAATGAATTGTGTTTCATTCATGTCTGTGTTGGTGGATCTATAGAGGGTTGTGTATCTTTGGATGAATGAACCAAAAGCTCGTGATGCTGAGATTGTGAGGGCTGTACTTTTTGGTGGAAATGTAGACATGAACACTCTTATTGAAATGGTTTGCTCTCGCCCTTCCTTAGAGCTTCAGTCTGTCAAGCAAGCATATCTCTCTCAATACAATTCTGATATTGAACAGGATGTTTCCCTTAAAAGCAAGGGTAGTTTCAAAGAGGTAAACTTTCAACTTACTTAAAAGGGTGCAACTTCTTGTCACCAAAATGTGACCTACGATGTTATAACTTTCTTTTGATTGTCCTTTGTCTTATTCTTGAAAGTTAGTTATGATAAACAACGTAAAATAGATTTTTAATTCAACTTGAAAGAAACTTATCACTATGTCATTATCAAAGCTGTCATTGTCATTGCACATTTTCTCTATATATGCTTTTGCGATGCTGAAAAAAAAATGTAGGTGTAAGGTTGAACCACGTAAACCTTGTGTAGTTGCTTTTTCTTCAACATCTTTTGATGCTTTCTTCAGATTCTATTGGCGATATTGAAGTCAAGTTGCTATTACGGCGGCATTGTTGCCATGAGCATGGCCATGTGTGATGCCAAGACACTTTATGAAGCAATGGAGAGTGGTAAATCTCTTGATCAGAAGACCATGATATCCATTTTAAGCCAAAGAAGCACTGGACAACTTAAGGCCATTCTTGTATCCTACAAACAACTCTATGGCCATGAATTCTCAAAGTCACTTAAGAGAAATAAGTGTGGACAGTTTGGGAAGGACCTTTCAGTTGTTATCAAATGCATCCAATATCCTGAAAAGTACTTTGTAAAGCAACTAAGAAGAGCACTGCAGAATGGTGATTGCAGAGAGGTTCTTATTCGAATAGTCATTACAAGGTCTGGGATTGACATTGAGGAAATCAACAATGCTTTTGCTGCTAAAACAGGCTGGTCTATAGAAAGCCTCATAAGAAATATGTGTAACAATTCCACTGATAAGGCCACTGGCTACATTGCTGAATTTCTAGTTGGCCTTCTTAAGCATCATTGATCAAATCTCTATGTAAGGATATGTAAACTTTTATGAATAAGTTGGCAGTCTCAATGATAAATAAAATATGTTATTCAGCTATGCCTCGGAATTTTTTTTTTCTGTTCCTTTTTCCCTGTTATGGATAAGTTGGACTGAATCATAGTTAGTAAGCTCCGATACGACAAAAAAAAGTACAAATACTCCTCATTCGATAAAGAGCCAAAATCGTGTACAAATGTACAATAGACAATTTTTTTGCCATAGAACAGTCAGATCACATAAATACATGACCCCTTCTAATAACAACAAAATATACTCCCCTATAAAAAGGGATAGAGGACTGAGAGTGAATTGCATCCATCAGAGGGAGGAGGGTTTGACTAGGGATGTAAATGGATACTCAAAAATCCGTATTCAGTTCGCATCTGTATTCATTTAGGGGTACGTTGTTATATTCAGTCTCTATTGATCCATATTCAATCTGTTTCCATCTGGCTCCACCAAACTAGAGTCCTTCCCAACTAAGCTAGCCGACTCCTTCACACGTGGCACGCATCTTGCTAGCATCTTTTGTAGGAATAGTTTGAAGGTTTTTTTTTTTTTTTTTTTTTTTTTTTTTTTTGGGGTAAGACAATAAAAGGAGAGATTGATCAAACACATCATCGAACCTTAAGTCCCGACTTCACATGAAAATCTTGGAAACGCCTTAAGGATAGTTTAAGCATTGAGATTGGGTTGGGCATATCTTCCGTGTATGATCCACCAGGTTCCACCAAATTGCTATCGGCTATCTGCTATCTCAATCGGGTTGGGCATATCTTCCGTGTATGATCCACCAGGTTCCACCAAATTGCTATCGGCTATCTGCTATCTCAATCGGCCGATCTCAATTCCTCAATCACTGCAACTTTTTGATACCAATCCCCTAGAAGATTGACCGATCGGTTGAGGTAACTTGGGATCAATCCCATACTCTATAATTTAAAATCCTTGTTTGGAGGTCGTGAATGATCAGGTTCGATCTAAGGTTGGCTAACTTGTGATTTCAAATAAGTTAGACCAAACCCAACTCATCATTCTCATGAAGCTGTAAACGTGGCAGTTGAAACTAGTGGGCCACAGAAGATATCCACCCTCCCATCAAATAATTTATGGTGGCTAAATAAATTGGATTGGACATTAGAACCTCCATAGAAATTGGGGTAGCTCAGTAAAGACTGAGGACCCAGATGCTGGGATGCATCACCATGAATGAAGAATCTTCATGATACCCTAGTACATGCATATATACCTTTGCTTCGGTTCAAAAACAACTGTTTCATGAAAATTTTTAAAAACCATTGTTTCTTTAGAAATCTTTTTAATGTGAAAGACAACAATAATTTATCAACCATTAAGAACCTTTTTGGATTTGGGTATTATTTCCTTCTGTTTAAAGATAATTTTTTTGAAATAAACTTCATGAAAGAACTAGGAACTTTTCAGGATCCTAAGAAACCAATAATCTGTACCCAGCTCTGACAAACCAGTCTCCTTTCATAAGAATCCTTATAAGAGCGAGCCCTAGAAAGCAGGAAAGCAGTAAAAAGCTTGGAGTCTCTTGGGAGAATGTGTTATTTTCTGTCTAGAACAGACAAAACATTTTTTTCTTATGCTCGTTCCTTATTTTGTAAACTAATCAGAATCACAAATATCTAGAAAGACCCTAACTAATTAACTCATAAGTCATGAAATTGCATTAAATAACAGAGTCAAATATTTATTAGAACAAGAAGGAAGTTTAGATAGAGGAAGATGGATCAAAATAAACAAAGACAATTTGTATAGTACAGTAACACTAATCTTGCAAAAAGGAATTCAGATTCATGGACATGTGTGCAGAAGGCATGAAAAGATCAAATGCATTAAATTCTCATTTAAGGCTCTCACCAATACTTGGACACAGAGAGGAGCTGGAATTCAATATCATTAAATGCTCTCGCTACTCACCCATCACGATTTCTGCACTCTTCTCTGTAAGGGAGCTTGTAAGGATCCTCAATTCTTTGATCCAGCTTTTTATGGTTTCCTTTCCGCAACAGCTCGTCTCTCTGCCAAAACCCACAAAAGCAAATGAAGCAGAAAAGGAGAAGCTTTTGCAGTCAATATGAATGGTAAATAGAAGTGTAAAAGAATGTCATCTGGGCCTATTTCACGATTCAAAGTTCTTCCCTTGGAGCTTCATGTTTTAGAATTCCTCTTTAAAGATATATTGATTTTACAAGCCAAAAAGCAAGAGAGGAGATAATTTTCCTTGCATGGTTCTTGAGAGGAGCACCAGAAGTGCTGCTGTTAAGCGTTTTAGTGGTTATTTTCTAGAGTTGATATTGCAGAAAATCCTCTTTTTAAACTGTTACGTGTGAGAATAAAGATTCAGAAGTCGCATACTTCACCTTGCAGGTTTGGGTTCCGTGTCTTTTATTGCTGTTTAAACATAGAGTATTAATTAATTTCTTTCCCCTTTCCTCATCCAAACGAATAGAGGGAAAAAGCAAAAGGTTTTCTCATTTGGGTCTTGAAGATGAACATCCAGAGATATTCCTGTGATTGTTCTTTTTCTGGTTAGAAAAAGTAATGAAAGATTTTCTCATCTGGGTTCTGTAAGTGAATGTCAGAAGAACTAATTTCTTATTCAAGATGCAATGCCGGGGATTTCAATGAAGAAGCTTTCAGGTTTTGTTTACATGGTTGGTTGGATTTATGTAGTGGGGATCTCCAGGTGTTTGATCAGAAATTTCCTCACCTGGATCTTGAAGATGAACCCGTGGAAAGCTGGATTTCTACTCCAAGCTATAATATCGGTGGCTGTTTTAGATTCATGGAGGGTGGTTTCAGGTTTGGGTTCAATGTCTTCCATTGCTGTGTCTTATGGTGAGAATGGACCTGTGTTTTGTGGTCTAAAATCAGATGGGTCTCATCTTGTGACCTGTTATGGATCTGATTCAGCGATAATCTATGGAACACCTGCTCGATTTACATTCTCAGGCCTAACTGCTGGTGATGCATTTATTTGTGGACTTCTGTTGGAATCAAGCCAGCCCTATTGTTGGGGAAGCAGCATGTACATCCAAATGGGTGTTCCCCAGCCAATGCTAGAGGGAACTGAATACTCAGAAATCAGTGCTGGGGATAACCATTTATGTGGTTTGAGGAAACCCAAGAATGGAAGATTCCATGGAGATATTTCTCTTGTTGATTGTTGGGGTTACAACATGACAGCAAACCATGTGTTTGGTGGTAAGATCATGTCCATCACAGCTGGTTCTATGTTCAACTGTGGGTTGTTTTTTGACAACAGAACTGTTTTTTGTTGGGGTGATGAATCTAGTAGTGGTGTTGTCAGCTCAATGCCTCAGGGGAGAAAGTTTCAGAGGATTTCTGCAGGAGGGTATCATGTTTGTGGAATATTAGATGGTAACAATTCTAAAGCTTTTTGTTGGGGAAGGAGCTTGGAGTTGGACATGGAAACAAAAATCCCCACTTCTTATCCAGATGAAGGGGGTGTTGAATTAGTTCCAGAAGATCCGTTGATTTCTGTGGTAGGGGGAAAGTTCCATGCTTGTGGAATTAAAAGCTCTGACCATGGAGTGATTTGTTGGGGTCATCTTCACATAGATAAGAGCACCTCAGCCCCTAATGGAGTTAAGGTTTATGAGATTGCCGCTGGGGATTACTTCACATGTGGAGTTCTCGCCGATAAATCTCTCCAACCTGTCTGCTGGGGTCTTGGCTTCCCCACATCCCTCCCCTTGGCTGTGTCACCTGGCCTCTGCATGTCTAATCCTTGCAGTCAGGGTTACTACGAGTTTACCCATGGGACTGAAACATGCAAGTCACCTGATTCTAGAGTTTGTTTGCCTTGTAGCAGTGGCTGCCCTGCTGAGATGTATCAGACCGTTCAATGCATGCCGAAGTCCGATCATCAGTGTGAATTCAACTGTTCGAGCTGCGTCTCAGCTGACTGCTTCTCCAATTGCTCTTCCCCTGTGATGGCTGGACAAAGGAAAAATGGAAGATTCTGGTCACTTCAGATGCCAATTTTTGTTGCTGAACTTGTTTTTGCTGTGTTCTTTGTAATTGCTGTGTCCTTAACTGCATTCTTCTATATCCGTTATAAACTAAAGAGGTGTAAGTGCTCTGTGGGAGAATCAAAAGCCAGAAAGAGCAATGGGGGTTGTGCTTCCTTCCACAAAGAGAATGGTAAAGTTCGGCCGGACTTGGATGAGCTTAAGATCAGGAGGGCTCAGATGTTCACCTATGAGGAACTCAAGAAAGCCACTGGTGGATTTAAAGAAGAGTCTATAGTGGGAAGAGGTAGTTTTTCCTGTGTGTTCAAGGGGATCTTGAGTGATGGGACAGTGGTTGCAGTTAAAAGGGCGATTAAATCAGCAGATCTGAAAAAGAATTCGAAGGAGTTCCACACGGAGCTTGATCTTCTCTCAAGATTAAATCATGCCCACTTGCTCAATCTATTGGGTTACTGTGAAGAAGGTGGGGAGAGGCTTCTGGTGTATGAGTTCATGGCTCATGGATCTCTGCATCAACACCTCCATGGTAAGAACCCACGCCTGAAAGAGCAATTGGATTGGGTGCGGAGGGTAACTATTGCTGTCCAAGCAGCTCGAGGGATTGAATATCTGCATGGATATGCTTGTCCCCCTGTGATTCACAGAGACATCAAGTCTTCAAACATACTTATTGATGAAGAACACAATGCCCGAGTTGCTGATTTTGGTCTCTCATTGCTTGGCCCAGCTGACAGCAGCTCACCCTTGGCTGAGCTACCTGCAGGTACACTGGGATACCTTGACCCAGAATATTATAGACTACATTATCTGACAACTAAATCTGATGTCTATAGCTTTGGAGTCCTACTTTTAGAAATTTTAAGCGGTCGTAAAGCCATTGATATGCAATTCGAAGAAGGCAATATAGTTGAATGGGCTGTTCCACTGATCAAAGCTGGTGATATGTCAACAATCTTGGACCCTGTGTTGAAACCACCTGCTGATCTTGAAGCATTGAGAAGAATAGCAAATGTGACATGTAAGTGTGTGCGAATGAGGGGAAAGGAGAGGCCATCAATGGACAAGGTAACAACTGCCTTAGAGAGAGCCCTTGCACTCTTGATGGGGAGCCCATGCAATGAGCAACCAATCTTGCCTACTGAGGTGGTTTTGGGAAGTAGTAGGTTGCACAAAAAATCATCACAAAGGTCTTCAAACCGGTCAGGTTCTGAAGCTGATGTTATTGAAGCTGAGGATCAAAGATTTGAGTTCAGAGCTCCTTCATGGATAACATTTCCAAGTGTTACTTCTTCCCAGAGGAGGAAATCCTCTGTTTCAGATGCAGACATTGATGGGAAGAATTTGGAAGCGAGAAATCTGGGTAATGGTGGAGTTGGTTGTGATGGGTTGAGGTGTTTGGAGGAAGAGATTGGGCCAGCTTCCCCTCAACAAAATTTGTTCTTGCAGCATAACTTCTGAGATTCCAGAGAACCTCCAGAATGGATGAAGAACAAAGGGAGGAAAGAGGTTTCAAAGAAGAGTTAGGTTTATTTCCTAATCTAATATGTTGGCTATCTTCTTGAATTTTTATCTGATCTTAGTACATTTCTGTTTTTGCTTCTCTGTGTTGGGGACAGAAATGTAGGGAAGAAAGGGGATTTAGTTTCTTGATTTACTGGTCTTGTGCATTACTTTGTAACCTTTTGGCTGTAAACTCTGTATGAAATCCTAACAAGTTTGGTTGGTTTTCCAGTTGAAATTGGCAACTATTTATTTTCTGGTTTACAGTGGTTTGCAGTGGTTTGCAGAGTATCATCAGTTGTAATGGCCAGAAAACTGGGTTTTAAATCTGTATATAGTTTGAAGCTTTGGGAGGTGTATTTGTACCTGTAGATGTTCTTTTTTCCCCCCTTTTTTGTTCATAGATTTGGATGAGAATGTTGTGTTATTTATTTTAGAGGACCAGAGGGTCATAATACTTGTACCCAATGGTATGGTTCATATCAAATCTGTTGTGCTGCTACCCCATTAAAAACAATGTCATTATGACTCAAGGATATCAAATTATAAAAGAAAAACAAAATACTTCAGATGAACAGCAAAAGGTCAAAGAAATGGTTATGGAACCAACTAGAAATATAAGTTATTAACATATTGTTGAGTTTCCAGTTCAAAAGTTTGAACTAGTTAGTGTAGGTACTCTCCATATATAAGACACTCAAGGTTCTAGTCTATAAGCAATGTAGGACTATTCCCAACGTTCCCTCTCACATGTACCCCCATCCGTTGGGTGATAGTATACGTGGCAAATGTGGTCCCATTTTTAAGTGAGTGTCATCTTCTTAGGTGACAGATCCCTCATTTTTTGGTGGCAAGTCTCCCTTTTTTTTTAGGTGACTGTGGTCCCTCTTTTTTAGGTGGCAGTCCTTTTTTCTAGGTGATTGTCTCTCTTTTTTAGGTGACTGTCCCTCTTTTTGGGTGACTGTACGTGAGAGAACCTAGAGCTTTGATACATGTGTGAGAGAACCTAGAGCTTTGATACATGTCGAATTTCCAGCTTAAAAGTTCTACCCAATAAGTGGAGGTACATGGTCAAGGCTATATTTTCTTTCAAACCCCCTAAGCTGAAGGAGGGTTCAGCTCAGTCCAGCAGTGGTGCATCGCAGGTGATGCGCCGGAATGACCATGAATGGTTGAGATACTTCTCACCTCAGCCAATGGTCATTATTCTGCCTATGTAGGGATCTCTTCCCAAGCTGGTAGCTTGGGGAACCTTTCCCCTAACTGTTATTGTGCTTTAACTTTTGCACATCTATAATATTCTATTTTATTTGACCATTATTTAATCAAAATAAAATAAAATAAGTAATACAAGATATTAATAATCAAATATTAAGAGGTTATGGGTTCAACTCTCCTTGGGGTTTACACAGAATTTAAAAGTACTATATGGCTTTGAGCTAGAAATTTGCTCGGTTTCCATCTAGCTCGTCTCCAATGTCTCAAGAAAACAATGAATAATAATAGGTTGTGTTTGGATGTAGTCTTGGAATGAAAATATCCTGAGAAGACAAAAACAGTGTTTGATATGCATTCTCTTTCTTGAATCATAGAATCCGTTAAAGAATGTGGCTCATTTTGGAATATGCTCTTTAGTTCATTTTGCATTTAGAGCCCAGAATAGAAATGTCTCACTCTTAGTCGTCCTATTTTATAATGCATTCTATATTTAGAGAAGTTTACAATGAAACAAAGAAGGGCCCATATTGTTGCTGCTAGTTTTGATTTGGTGCTTCTGATGTTGACACCTGTCAATAAAAAACAAAGATAGTAGGAGGGTAACCCGATGGCCACTCCAATGACTAAGTCAGCCTTTTGCAATAAACAAATAAAACTTAAGAACGATAAGAACTGAATTCACGTAGAGGAAGTTCAAATAATTTGATTATAGAGAAAGTGAGTATTCAAAGTAGGATCCCATTACCTTCAATCTGGTGGGGTATATATAATGGCATGGAGTTGTACAATTTTAGGAGATGATCCCTGCAGTTGCGCATATATCAAGGCACGTTCTAAGTTCTTTGGGGTGATTCGCATCGTGGGAAGGAGTGAATTACCCATCCCTTGGTTATTCTTGAAAATATGGGGCACGCAGGTGTGGATGTGTCTTTTAACCGTGAGATGACAATCTAATTGTCCATCATTTTGTAACTATTTCATAATGGCTTACACGTGTAGTATAATTGAATGGGTTCGGTCATGCACAATTATCTTGACTTAGTGGGGTACATCCGGCAAGGATTTTGACACATGTCCCTTTGAATTGCTGGCTGGCGGAGGAACATGTGTCCTCTTCTAATTGATTGATCTATTATCGATGAAAATAGGTTATTCTTTTATTTATTTATTTATTTATTTTATTTTGTAAGAGTTGTTAAACTTTAGAACTTCAACTGCTTACATCATTCAAATGGTCCCAGCTAAATACCTACTACAATAATTTGCTTGGTCTGATTTTGACCAATTTAATGCTGTAAGTGGCGTGCTAACTTTAGGCATCTAACTTCATGAATAGAGAGACATGTACATAGGTGTCAAAAATGAAATCCAATCGGACCATTTATAACAAAACCATGAAATCGATTATCAAATAGTTTGATTCTGGTTTCAAAAATGTGATTCGATTCTGGTTTAAAAAATGAAATCATTTCAAAAATAAAACCATTTAAATCAACTAGTTAGAATCGTAAACCAACTAAACCTTTACTTTCATTCCTTAACGTTAAAAATCTATATTGGTAGAAATAATTTTTATTTGGGAAAATTACATAGACACCTCTTCTACTGTTGTGAAACTACACAGAATTATCCTATCTTTATAAAAGTTACACAGAATATCCCTCTAACAATACTATCATACACTCTCATCCACTCTGTTACTTTCAACTTAACGGCAGAAGGTCAATTTTTTTTAAAACAAAAATACCCTTAAAAAAGAAAACAGAGCTATCTATCTCACATTCTGTTTGTGGGCCATCTCTACCCTTAACTCACAAACACGCCTACATTGGCAGACCTATCTCAATTCTGAGAATCTAATGGGTGGTGGGATTTCTTCTATTGCTTCCAACGAAAAAAAAGGGAAAAATGAAGAGAGGAGGGAGATTGAGTTTAGAAAATTTTTCTAGAAGAGGAAAGCTTGGTGAAATGAAGGCGGTCAGAAATTCAGTAGTGCGGTAACATTCATCTCCTCCAATTCCGATGGATAGTGCAGTAACATTCATCTTCTTTGATTCTGACTGAGCAAGGTTACTGAATTAGGAGAAAAGCTTCGTATTCGGAAGAAAAGGCAAAATCATGTGTCAGAAGCTAACCACTCTGGAAAAAACAAAGAAAGGGAAAATAAGGTTGCAGGATTCCTAATTCCTCCGTTGGAATATAGGACTGGCAGAGGAAGTAAAAATTACCTTTCCTTCCCATGCTAATAACAGTGTATTGGACACCAAGATTCTTCAAATCGAAATCTATTTCATCCCGGATTGTTCTCGTACCGGTGTCAGTGAGCTAAGATACGACATCATTTTGCCATTCATGGCGGATTATCAGAGGATGACTTTTTGAGTGAGATTCAGTGTGGTGGCAGTGTAGGTGATGTGTTCCCACTGGGAGCTCCAGCATTGATGATGTCGCCGCAACGGATGGACCTGGGGATGGTGAAGGAGGAGCTGTTGCAGAAATGGAAGTCGCTGCAAGGGGTGAACCTAGGGATGGTGAAGGAGGAGAACACGATTCCTTCGAAACCTACTTCTCTTTTGGCATCATTTCCAATATCTAGGCTCCAAACCAGGATCAACCCAGCTCGTATTGTTGCATAATGAACAGTCACCTGAAGCAGTTAGTTTGCGACATCTACTCCATATCTAACTTTGCCCTTTGAATCCTTCAGACAATGAACAGTTAGTTTGCGGTTTCGTTGGAGAAGAATGTCGAAGGAGGAGGAACGATGAGTTTTACAACTGTATCACCGTCAGTTTGATTTTTACCTATAAAAGTTATTTATGTCATTTTACATTCACTAAGGGTATTTTTGTCTTATAAAATTGACCATCTGTCATTAAGTTAAAAGTAACAGTGTGGGTGAGAGTATATGATAGCATTGTTAGAGAGGTATTCTGTATAGCTTTTGTAAAGACAAGGTAATTCTGTGTAGTTTCACAATAGTAGAGGGGGTGTTTGTGTAATTTTTCCTTTTTATTTTAATACTTTCCACATGGTCTACTTCTAAATCATCAATCATTTCATATATAATTAAAATTATTTCAATGCTTTCCTTGGTTTTTCCTTTTCCTTTGTTCCTAACCCTCTTCCTCTCCCTCCCGCGCTAAAACCTTTTAAAAACAGAAAAAACATAACCGATTATTAAGCATTTTGAAACCGTTTAATAAATGGTTTGGTTTTTATTATACTCATTACATGCCAAACTAAAACCAAACTGCACTGTTACACCGAAACCACACCGTTTAACACCCTTAGAGACATGATTTATATACGCCTACTATTCTGTTGGCTTTAATTAATGCATAACTAATAATATGCAAGACTATTGAACAAGCTTAACATTTTGAGGTGCATTAGCTGAAGCTGAGAGTTAGTTTTATTTTTTGAAATTTGATAAGGTAACTACTTTCAGATAATAGCTCATCCCCAAGATCAAATTCTGTTAATTTCTTGCTATTTATATCTTATTTGTATTTATGGGGATATATGTAAGGGTGTTAAATGGTTTATTATCGGTTAAACGATGCGGTGTGGTGCATAGGAGTTAAAACTGAAATCTAACTGATTAACTAAACGATGTCGAAATTGCTACCAGAACGAATTATTAATCGATTTTGGTTATCTGGTTTTTAATTGATTTTTCTTTAAACGGTTTTGCTTGCAGTTTATAAACTGTTTAACGCATCAATTCCCCTAATCAGTTTCTAAACGACTCAACTCCATTAAACGTTGTAGTTGTCAATAAATCAATTGCCCTCCAATATTTGAAAAACACTTTTAACAACATATCATAACAGTTTAACTACAAATAGATCCATCCATTTTCTGTTCAAATTTTACTTGTATGTCGATTAAATACCATCTTAAGATCAAGTCTTAAAATTTTTCATGGATTCTAAAAGAACGACCTCCTTTTTAAATTAGAGATTTGCAATAAATATTATAAATCCATTTATATTCATATCCAAAAGTTTTTGCTAAGGAGTAAAACATCCAAAGGGCATTGATGGCTTGGAGACAAAAAGATGGAGAATAAAAGATTCAAAGAGAACGAAGAGGTTGTGTGTGGGGTGTGTGTGTGTGTGTTTGTGTGTTTGTGTGTGTGTGTGTGTGTGTGTGTGTGAATTAACCAGTTTAGATGGTCCATGAACAGTTATGCATGTATTCGAATTAAACGGTAAATGGTATTGAAACCCAAACTAAAGCTGAACTATCTACTAAATGGTTTGTTGGTTCCGATGTAAACAGTTCGGGTGAGTTTTGGCGCATTTGTTGCACTTTAAGTATATGTTTCTACCATGTGTGGAGATTGTATATGGTATATTAAATTTTAATCTTAGTTTACATAAATACTTTAAAGAGGCTTGTTGGGGGGAAAATTCTGTCATTCTATTTTTTGCTCAGTCGAACCCTACAGATTCAGCAGGGCAACGAAGCAAGTGTTAGGGAATTATACCACGCTGGCAATATTACCTCGACACGTAGGACTTGACCAACGAACCACGTGGAGATCCCTTATTCGACGCAAGAAAGCTTCTTCACCAACTCAAACACAAGGGCAAAAATGATATTTTGGAAATATACACTATTCACTATAGATAGGGTCAATCCCGAGGTTTCAGGTACGAGAATATTTATTACTCATTACTCATCCTTGAGATTAACGCTCTGACACCTGGGACAGAGATTCTCATCTTACCCCACACATTTCTAGAATATCTTCGTGGGCTCGACACTGAACCCACTAACTGTTCCCAGTGCCCTAACTTTGGCATCGGAGTGGACCCGGGGCATCTAGTCCGTCCCCTCTTGTCTTTGCTTGTCTTGCAGGTCTAGTCAGCACGGTAGACCCACAAGACGAATCTGGGCCGAAACAAGACTCTTTGAGGGAGTGGGGAAATTGTAAGATCTCTTTAAGTTTCATTGGTTATATGAAATAAAAAAAAGGAAAAAAAATTGAAAATCCAATAGAAAAATATATAACTTATTAGGGTGTATGATTATAAAGGATTCACATCCTCTCCTCCTCCAAGAGATTTGGGAGGAGGAGCGGCAACTCCTAGTGGATGGTCGACACTTGGGGGTCTGGCGAATCTGACCCCTTCATCCGAGTCGACACCCCTTTGTCAGCTCAACTTGTCAGCTCGAATGGAGGGGTCAGATTCATTCGACCTCCAAGTGTCGACCATCCATTAGAATCGCCGCCCCTCCTCCCGAATCATTGGGAGGAGAGGATTTGAATCAGATTATAAATGGGGGTTATAGTGAACCCACACCATTTTCTAGATGTCTAATGATTGCATTGAGACATCACATTTTCAAATGGTACAATTAGATATGAAATCTTTTACTTAAAGCAAAAAAAAAAAAGACTAGATATGAAGTCAATGGATAAAATTTTATGACATAAATACGTAATGAAATTTTGAGGAATATGAAGTCAATGGATAAATTTTTATGGAATAAATAAGTAATGAAATTTTGAAGAGAAATAGAACTCATTAAAACAATTCTGATGGCACTGATTGGTTGCAAAGCGAATTAAAGAGGCGAGAAGTGAATTTTTTTAACTCAAAATAAAACTTTTGTAATAATTACATTTCATATTATCACATGACTATATAACTAATTCCAAATCATTTCATATTTAGTTATTAACTTATACTTTATTTTACATCCAAATTCCTTACATTTGAAAAGTAAAATAAATTTTATTTATAATAAGTATCCTTACTGAGAAGCTACAAAATTTAGAGTGTTTATATAATCATATTATATTATAACTATAAAAAAAATATTTTAAAATTTATAAATTTCACTTCTTTACTCTTTAATTTCCCTTATAACCAAAGAGAGCCCATAGGAATTTTGAGAGAAAGGCTTCTAAGCATATATTATCTTTCATTTGGGGGGGAAACATCTAGTCATTATCTTGTTGAATCACAAGAAAAAGAGATATTCTTAGGATCTTGATGAAGACTAGCTGGTTAAAGTAAGAATTCCACCCTCACCATGTCTACTATAGTTTTGTTAAACTACAAGAAAATTACTAATGGCTGCCGAGCACTGGATGATAGCCAATGGATTTTCTGTCATGCGGTCGAGAGCTGGCCCGGGAGAGGCTCACTCGGTACCATTGGCCTCCATGGGGTTTCTCCTGTATCAAAAAAAAAAAAAATTGACTTACCCTTTCAAATGTCATTTATTTATACAGAATTTTTTAAATGGAAAAGAATTACAGCCATAGATTTTATGGAAATTTTTAGCAAAATAATAACTACTACAATTTCCTGAGAGGCTAATTGATAATAATTCAACTAGGGGTGTCAAACATATACCATTCCGTTTGAAATCAATTTCAATTCGATTCTATTTTTTCGTTTCTTAGAGGGCGAACCTTGGTGTAATGATAAAATTATCATATTGCAATTTGGTGGTTGAAACTTATCCGTATTACAGGGGTAAAGTTGTGTGCATTGTGCCATCCCCAAACCCTACAATAGCGGAAGCCTTGTGCACTAGGACTTCATTTTAATCGGTTCCCGTAATCAATTCTTAAATCATTTTTTCGATTGATTAATGCCAACAGAAAGTGATGCTTTAGACAAAATTGTTCTTTGAAAATTGTTAGAAATAGTCACCTTAGTTTATTTTTTAAAAAAAAGGAAAAAGACAGTTACCTCCCCTGTAATTTACCTTAATAACAGTTGAATACCCAAGTTTCAGAAAAAAAAAAAACAAACGGCTCTAATTTTTATCGCTGTTAAAATGAATTTTTCTATAGACAATTCTACCCTTGAATGGAGTTCAAATTTTCAATCATACGCCATTTTAAAAGAATTTTTCTATGGACCAATCTAGCCATAAACGTTTTATGGACGGCTCAAGGACAAAGGCTACTTATGATCGATCTTCAATCCAAAAATGGTTTAAAACAAGTTCAGCGGTCCCGCTGAGGGTTAGGAGTAATTCCTCCAACAACAACATAGTAGCTGTCTCCAACCCCTTCAAACTCATCAAGAACCGATAAAAGAACCTAAAAGTGAAATACCAAAAAGCGTTCAAATCTGGATGAAAACAGAGTACACAATGAAAAAAAATAAGGAAACAGAGAATTACAAGTGGTCTACCTTGGCCTTGTATTTTCCATAAGCGCTCAGAAAAAATCTACTGCCATGAGCAACACCGGCAATATTTATTGCAACGAAAATCAAAAGTTCCATCTTGATCCGTTACATCAACCCTGACTTACTCTATGACTTACACCAGGGCAACTATAACTTCCAATCGCCAATAAATTTTTCAACGGTGAAGCAAATCCAGATAAAAGTATATTCGTGAAATCCAGACATGAAAGTAAGAAAATCGAATAAGTCCAATCGAGATTCAGGCATCCAAAACAAAATCAAACCAAGATTACACCTGATTTTAACAAAATCAGCCTCCAAAGTAAAACCGATCACAAATCAAACAAAAAATTCCAGTAAAATTCAACCCAAACAAAAAAAGAAAGCATGCGTAACAAAAGACGAAGCCCTAGCATTACGGAAAGTATAGCCCTAGCATTACGGAAAGTATGAACAATGAATGGCTGAACCTAGCAATCAGAATTGTGACATAATGAGGACGATTTGTGCCGGTAGTAACCTAGCAGCAGAAGCCATGAATATGCTTGCCAACTATCTCGCTGGCAGGCTTGTGATTGGAACAGGGGAAGAGAAGAACAAAGCCGCTTATGAGATCCGTTTACTGGCAAAATCCAGTATTTTCAATAGGTCTTGCTTCTGTAAAGCCAGTACGATTCCTCCTCTACTGATGCCTCTACTGATGCTACTTTCTTCCACTGACTTATCAATCCAAGAGAATTCAATCGCAGTCCCACTAAATCTATCCAAGTATTCCAAGTGCAAAACAAAGATCGTCGAGAATGGGGGATTGAGATTGATTCTAGATGTTCTAAGCAGGGGATTGAAGATGTATTGTCTCCAAATCGCAGCTACAACCCTATTGTGGCGAGTTAATGGAGGAGAAGCTAAGGTTTTTTTTTTTTTTTTGATAAACCCTTGTAAAGGGTTAATTTAGTCATTAAAAAAAATTGATCTCCCGCCGTCAGGATTTAATGAAATATCCTAACGGCGTGGGCCCATTTGGATTTTAATAGTGTGTTTGGGGGAGATAACTGTCTTTTTCAAAACCATTGGGAATCAACTGTCATTGAGGTAAATTACAAGAGAAGTAACTGTCTTTTCCCCTAAAAAAAAAAAAGACAATATGAAAAAACAAGAGAAAAAACCCTTCAATTGAATGGATATACAAACAGAGCATAAGATTGAGATGGAGGATCAAATTGAAATGTCTTCTACAGGGAATGGAAGAAGGAAGGTAATGCCACCATCATGGTTATTGTAAATTCCAAGGACTGAATTTCAAATTAGTCCAACATAATAAAGTGTAAGAATAAATGCTTTAAATTTGATTTAAAGAACAAAGACTACTGAAGAACAAGGAAAAGAAATCTATTCCTCCAAAAAAAAAAAAGGGAAAAGAAAAACCCATGCATGCAGGCCAATGAGCCACATGGTTACTCAATGATTAAATTGTACATTATCATAATTGAAAAGGACAAAACAGCCCAAAAAATTCCTGATCAGGAAGAGGAGGGGAGGGGGGGTGGGGACGCTATTTCATTTGAAAGAATAATCAGTTCAACAAATAAAGATAAATTCTATCCCTGCCTCCTGGTCCACATTCCAAGCATGAGATACGATTCTTCTGTTTCATTGGAAGAGAGTGGGATCTGAGAGATAAAAACAGACTATTCCCAAGGACCTCGTTCGTCTTCACCGGTAAAACTTAAATAGTAGGCATTCCATAAGATCCCCTCATGCTCCACAAAATTAGAAATTTTTTAAGACATGGCAACAATATTGAAAGAATTACAAGGGAAATGAAATATAAAACACCATGGAGGGTCAGCAAAAATCTTAAGTCAATCAGAGGATGTTATTAGGCTTTGGAAATTTAAACTATGACTCCACATTATAGGTGATTTGCCTGCAGTCCTTTTCTGCAAACCATGGCTGAAAGACTAACATCCTCTTTCTTGTGTTCCCTTTGTCCAGTTTACTGTTAAGGAGCATGTTTTCATGTATGACCTCCACTTAATGGTTCAGGACGGGATGGCTTTATTAGTCAGATCTTCTAGATTCACTGTCACCTCTAAACCCATGTGCAGGAGACCAGTGACCATCGCACGGATATCATTTACCAAGGAGCTAGCTAATGCCTGGAAAATATCAGCAAGATATAGCTAAGTACTGATTCATATGCAAGTGAGGAAATAAAGGAAATAGCTTCTAAAACCAGGACAACCACAAAAAGACTCAATTGAAGCAAGATAAAATCAGTACAAGCAGTGCAAACTCATTGGTTGACTAGCTCTGTCACCAGCAGCTGTGTTCTTGCTCTTATGGTCAGTGTGTACCACTAAACACAAAATCAACATGAGAATGAAGAGCTAGCTTACCTACTGTTCGGAAATAATTATGGTCCAAATTGTCATTAAATATGAATAGGTGGTGGCAAAATGGCAGTTGTGCTAGGCTTCACACAACAACCCACTTTATATCTGCCACATGGCAATCCACCTGGCACCCAGACTTTGATGCACAGGTGTCCCCACAGCCCCAACCTACCTTCAAAATTTCAGCCCAATCTGAAGTATACAAAGGGAGAAAGCTAGATAAAAATGGTTAAAAAGTCGAAGACGAGCTAAAAAAGATGGACCATCAAACATACAGGGAAATAGTCCCGTAGAAGTGGGCCATATGATTGGGTTTGACCTCTGAATTTTACAAGTGGCTAAGCTAGGATAGACTCTACCTATCCATCAGTTAATAATCACCACATCATGACACATGGTAAAAATTGAATGGTCCATTGTACCAAGTCTGCACAACAGCCACTGCACCACTTTTTTACGTCAAACATTGTCTAGGAAACTAATAAATGCAAAGGCTACCTAAAAATAAGAAAATGTGATACTAAAATGAGAATACAACTTGTTACCTGTGAGTTTCCTGGAAGTATATAGTTCTCATAATGTTGAGAAACATGGATTAAGCGAGGAGCAAGGTCAATCTTTACAAGAAACCAAAAAGACCAAAACCACGAGAAGAAACAACCCCACCTAGGATAAGAAGGGGGGGAAGTTTGGTGTCTAGGATGACACAGCTGCTAAAAGAAATAGGTTAAGGAGATTGCCTGCACATTCTGGTGAACGTAGTTCTTTTAAAGTGCAAGTAGATAACAACAATGACTGTATGCTGTGATTCAGTTCAAGGGAACAATCTCTACACTCAGAGAGAAAGAGAAACGTGTAAATAAAATGTTTGTCTTGCAGAGGAAAGTGAATGGAAACACTCAGATCAATGAGGATGCATCTACAAAAAAACCTCCCATAACGGTGATGACCAAGAGTAGAAGCGCCAATTCAGGAAAATCATTCTGATGCTGTTGAAATTAACCATGTCCCTTCTGTCCATTGCATTAGCAAAAGGACTTTAGAGTTACACAATGGATGAGCTTAGAATGATAAAACATGGACTCAAACCAACTGGTCCTACATGCTTAGATTTGATAACTTCAGCAGTTCTCTAGATTCGCCAGAGTTTTTTTTTTTTTTTTTTTTTTTTGTGAATAAAGTTTGTATTAACAAAACCCAAGGAAGATACAAAAGTGGGAGCCTTTGAAGACAACCCAGAGGGAACACAGAGGATCTACACAGAGATCAAAAAAGGGAAATCCTATCCACATTAAAATTGAATAGGTGAACATAAATCTCAGGCATTAACAATAAATTTATTTCAAGAAGAATTCGGGCATGACCAAACAATGGGAATGAGCATCCCCCGAACATCAAGGAGTAGTTTCCCAGATTTGATGGAAGGTCCTAGATTTGGTGGTCCAATATCTAAGATTATGCTGCACCCAAATATGGTAGATGGTCGCACAGAAAGCCAGTCTACCTAGCGCTCTAGGTAGAATTGCCATGGAAAGCCTTCCGGATCCATTTCCACTCCATCTCAACGGAACAAATCTGCCTCCTAATGGGCTAGCAGCAGCTAATAATGCCTTCCCAAATGCGAGTTGAGAGGAGATAGTCAAAGAATAGGTGAGGGATGTCTTCAGTTGCCGAACAGCATAAAAGCAGTAGGCCAGTAACTGGTTTGCATGGAGATCTACCTCTGAAGGAGGAAGGCTCTAGTAGGAAGCGAGCGGGTCATGACTCTTCAAAAAATAAATCTTTGAGGGGGAATGTGTTGAAACCATATGATGTCGAATCAAGGAACTCTGGTAGATCGAGATCTAACAATATCTCATACAGAAGCGGAAGAGAAAATGCCCGACTAAGTAGCCATCCATCTTACAACATCACCATTTCCCTGGGTTCTTGATGGTGGAGGGGAGAACTGACAAGGTTAATCTCGATGAGGTTAGGCAACCTGGTGATGAAGAGTCAAGGTTCCGTCTCAATTTTGAACCCAAACCTTGCTCTGGGAGGATCTTTACAACCAACCCAATTCGAAATCTCAAGAAACTGTAAAATTAGAAATTTAGGATTGTAAATAAAATTACTTATCTCGAAATCCAACCATCAGAAATTCATCAAACTTAGAGGAGAGTATCTTTAGGATGCACATGAAAACATAACTCAATTATAGGTCAATCCAACCACGGAGGAAGAAACCAATTTTTCCCGTAGGTCTCCCCAAACAATCTCTCAATAGAAGACAGTAAATCAGAATTACAGGAGACAGGGAGAACTCATTTATCTTCAAATCTGACTGTTGGTTGCTCTTCAAACTTGAAGAGAATGATCTTTAGGATGTACTTGATGACCTCTCCGAAGCTGAAGACGATCCGATCATTACTGAGAAAGACATGAAATTTTGAAAACTGCCTATACTCTGAAAACTGGATTGGTACAATCGAATCTGGTCAATATGATTTGAATGTTAATTCCAAAAGCCTTTGTAATCAGATCAGCAAGTAACAGTATCGCAATTCAATGTGAAACAAGAAGAACTTGAAGAGATCAAGAAAAGAACAAAGAAAACATAAAACAAGAATTTCAGCTCAACCAGAATTTTATAATAAATTCTAGCCAACTCTAACACCTCTTCCTCCTTTCCTTTTATTTATAACTTTATGAAAAATTACAATTTTAGAAGGATAATGAAGTATCCAAAAGCTAAAAGCAACCAAACAAGGAAACTTCTTTTATAGCATATAGGAGAGTTTTCAAAACTAATCTTAGGAAAGTTTCTAAATAAACTAACAAAATAACTGGAACAAATATTTAGGAAACTAAATAAACTCAAAGAAATAGGAAGGAGGAAAAGATCTCTAAGGCCCCGTTTGATAACACTCCAGCTCCTTACTTCTTAGCTCCGGAGCTAATCCGGAGTAGAATGGCGATTGATAAACACGGTTCAAGTTTTGACTCCAATGGAGTGAACCGCTCCAAAAATGTCTCTGGGAGCTAAAAAACTAGAGCTAAAAAAACTTACTTCTCTTGCTCCGGAGCCATTACCACTACCGACTGTCATCACCACCACCACTGGCACTGCCATCATCACCACCACCCCTCTACCGCCACCATCCCCACCACCACCCGCCACCCACAGCCGCCGTGACCACCACCACCGCCACCACCACCACCGCAGCCGCCACCACCACCCCACCACCCACCACTGACGCTGGCACCACCACCCACCACCTACCACCACTGCCGCCACCACCGCTGCTACCACCTACCACCACCACCCACCACCTATCACCACTGTCGCCACCACCACCTACCACCACTGCCGCCACCACCACTAGCACCATCAAACAGCATTCTAGAAGCATAGTCTTTGATTTTAGAGCAGCATTATCAAACAGCATTCTACTTCAAAAATCCTGACTCTGGAGAAGAAGTAGAAAACAACTCTGGACCAGAAGTAGCTCTATGGGAGCTGGAGTGTTATCAAACGGGGCCTAAAATCTGTTGTGAACAGTACCGCATGAACAGTGTTTCACGTGAACAGTGCTGGCTGACTTCTTTAACATGGCTTGGCTTGGTGGCTGGCTTAGGCCTTGTTTGGTTGTCAATACTGCATCACCCGGATATCACATACCCTCAGATAAGATGGTAGAGACTAGAGCCATTCTATCACGGGCTCAATAGTCAGGACCAAGGTCAAGTCTAAATCCTTTTCCCATATCTATGGCTGAGAACTCCAAAAGGATGCCAGTGATCCAGCAACAAAAGGGTTGTTGAGTCATCATCAATGCTTGTCTTGATGATGTCAATGACTGGCGGATCGAATGAAAACTTACAAGAATGTTACAAACCTCTATATGTAATCATCGAGTTTAGGGCACGTTTTCGTAATTTTTAACAACTTTAGAGACACTTTTAACCCATATAACATGCTCATTTTCTATTGAAATTTTCCCCATGAGATGGGTGAAAATACCCCTATAACATGACCCCCCTTCTTCTCCGAGGATTGTCGAGCAATTACTTGACCAGGGGCAAGTTTACAATTTGCAAATTTCATCAGCCCATGTGAACAATCTCAACCCCCTAAAAAAACAAAACTAGTGTTTGACCAAGTAGTTCTTCCTTAACCTTTGACATTTGCCTTATTGAGGTGCAAACAGCCACAATTCCTAGAAACTTAAACAGCCACAATTCCTAGAAACTTAAACAGCCACTACAATCATCCATCACTGGAAGGATAAGTCTGACCAGGTACTGCCTTGTCAGTTTTTTACTGACTTGAAAGAGCATTATGTCATTTATTCATCATATGAAAATTAACCATATGAAAATTTGTTTCTTAGAATCTGTATGGCATTCATATTCCTTCTGAGGGCAGAAACACCCAGTTATATATGTCAAAAAGCATACCTTCCTGTCTTCTTTCTTTTGGTGTTCAACAACTTCATAAGGCCATTTGCTCACCAGCTTCTCAAGTTCAACTGCAATACCTGGCTTCATTTTGTCAGGCAGACTCTGTTGCATGCACAGATTGACATTAGATATTTGAAAAACCCAAAATAAATAAGTAAATAGTTAGTAAAAATACAAGCTAGATTCTTTAAGAGGAGAAGGAAAGGACTAAAAAGCGAACACAGCCAGCCTTCTGCACATCTGGTTCCAATCCAGAAAAAGGAGGGCTGCTTCAAGTTGACGGCAGTATTGTATCTTTAGCAAAATCATTTGGGAATAAACCCTTAAAATACATGGTTAGGAATGTCAAAATAGGATTCATGTAGCCAACCCAAATCATTGGGTTACGGTTTTTCATAAAAGTGAGCTGAGATAAGAACAAACTAATGACCAATATCTTCCCCTTCACTGCACACATTTGTATAAGAAAATCCAACCGATATCAACAATCAACATGGATGCTGTATAATGTCCAACCTTCTAACAAGAAGTGCAAAAGGGTTATGCAGGATGAGCTACCTACATCCATCAATAGAAAATTTTAAATTAATTAGCAAACCCATCTATTTTTCATATTTTGACTATGAAGAACCTCGTTCTTCTAC
The DNA here is from genome assembly GCA_028583415.1 of Protea cynaroides. Taxonomy (NCBI): domain Eukaryota; kingdom Viridiplantae; phylum Streptophyta; class Magnoliopsida; order Proteales; family Proteaceae; genus Protea; species Protea cynaroides. The sequence continues at coordinate 12,809,026 of CM053276.1, read as the reverse complement.
AGGAAACAACCTACCATCAAATATGGTACTTCAATAAACCAACAACAAAAAATAAGTATCACAAATAACATCCTTTTTTCTTTAATTTCTTTTTATACGGAAGACGTGATTTTACTCCATCCATAAGACAGAGATAGTTGGTATCTGTTCCAACTTAAATGCCAAAGCTAGATAAAAAGAACCAATTGGATCCAATCGCTGATTTTGCATACAGTGACTGCATTTAATTCATAGTTCTGAACACATAAATGATATTATCTGACATGACTTGTATATTTCATTGATTTGGAACCTATCCAAAAAAAAAACACCAATTGGTCATGTTGAATGTGATCATGAGGAGCTTACAGTGCACAAAAATTGTAACCAATATTTAGTATTGATGAGCAATTGTCTGCAACAACCAAAAAAAAAAAAAGGAAAAGGCATTTCGTGTAGTCTAAACCATGTGGAAAAAAATAGTCACCTGACTGAGGGCTTGAATAACAGCAGCAGCACTCTCAGGCTTATGCTCAAGTAATAAACCCTGCAATGAATGAGCAATATCAGTAATCAAACATCCAGCAAAATAGTTCAGTAAATGAAAGAATGAACTAGGAAAAAAAAAAACTGAAAGGCAAAACATAATTTCATCCTTTGATCAGTTTCACCTCCAGTTCATTATTAATTTTATAACTATGTCAGAAGACTCAAAACTGCTCCAATCCTCTATTTCCCCAGGCAGGTATATAACACTCAATTTACTAATTAACAATTCACATACGGAAGCAACTTTCGGCAACGTACTTTTAATTAATTTTCATTTTCATCTCAACTTAGTTACGCTTCTTCTTGTTACACTCTTAAAACAGTATACTTCCAAACAGTGTGCCAACTGAAACACAATAATAAAATGAAATGGATTTGTAGACAATGTTCCAGCATTTATTAAATTGTAATTCTTCAGAAGTTGGATTTACTCCACAATTCATTATTTGGCTCATGGCCACAGGGATGCCCATAACAACAACAACAAGCCTTATCCGAACTAAATGGGGTTGGCTACATGGATTCTTACCTTCCAATCAGCTCTGTTCGAGGTCATAATTGAAGCAAGGCCTAAGCTATGTCTTTCCTCCCCACCTCACCTACAATCATGTTAGGCGTGTCCCTAGTTCTTTTAGGTCCTTCGATTTGAATCAAATCACTCCTCTATACGGATCTAAAAGCCTCTGTTGAACATGGTCATGCCATCTCAAATGACTTTCTCGTAACTTATTATGTATCGGCGCTACTCCTAAATCAACTCTAATATGCTCATTTCTTACCTATCATTCTTAGTTTTGCCACACATCCATCTCAACATTCTCATCTCAGCTACACTAAGTCAATATGATGCTTTTAAAATGCCGAACATTCCACACCATATACAGTCAAATGACTATCCTATAAAATTTTCCTTCAAATTTAAAAGAATACTTCTGAGCACACAACACTCCAGACGCACATCTCCACTTCATCCATCTAATTTTAATCATATGTGAAACATCATCCTCTATATCATTTTTTTTTATTTATGATTGAGCCTAGATTTCTAAAAGAGTCACTTTGCAATATCTCTCTCATCAATTTTCACCACCTCATTATCCGTCCTTGTATGGCTAAAGTTACACACCATATAATCCGTCTTCATTCTACTTATCTTAAAACCTTTTGATTCCAGTGTCGATCTCCATGTTCCAATTTGACGTTAATCCCTGCTTTTTTCTCATCCACCAAAACAATATCAACAAAAAGCATACACCAAAGAACCTCATATTAAACGTCTATGGTTAAATCATCTATGATAAGCGCAAACAAAGAAGGATTAAAACTGATTCTTGAAGTAACCCAATTGAAATCCCCCACCCCCCCCCCAAAAAAAAAAAAAAAAAAAAAATTAGTCACCACACTATAATACATATCCTTGCATATGTTAACATAGTTGCTTGAAACACTTCTCTTTTCTAGCACTTGCTAGATTACCTATCATGGGACTCTGCCATAAGCTTTTCCAAATCCATAAAGATCATTTGGAAGTTTTTCTCGCAATCTCTAAATCTTTCCATGGCTGCATAAGTAAGAAAATAGCTTTTGTCGTGGATGTCCCACCCATAAAACTAAATTGTTTTTCCCTATGATGGCAAAGGGGATTCAAGGATGACAATCCTAATTAATTCCCTTTGTTGCAGGATCTTTCTTTAACCCAACCCAGAAATCAGAATAGAGACTTTAAAGAAAATTCGGCTTATCTGAGAATCTGACCGTTGGTTGTTCTTCAAACTTGAAGGAAATGATCTTTAGGATGTACTTGAAGACATATCCAAAGTTGGAGATGATCCGATCACAGATGAGAGAGATGTGATTTTTTGAAAACTACCTATCATCTGAAAACGGGACTGGTTTCGTTAGAGCTGGTCGATATGATTTTAATCTTTAATCCCACGAGCTTTCGTTGATCAAATCAGCACTTAATGGTATCACAATTCAGTATGCAATAATAAGAACTTGAAGGAATTAACAGAAGGACAAGAAAACCATAAAACAGAATATTTCGGTTGAGTCTCACAACCTATGAGAGTCAACCAGAAAATCAGGAGCTAAACTCTCTTCTTTTTTCTGGTCTAAATCTGCCCCAGCCTTCTTTTACTTCTTACTTATATAATTTGTAAGATTACAAAATAATAGGAAATCCTAACTAAAACAGAAACTTCCTTTTTAGAGAATAGGAAAGTTTCTAAGCACTTTTAGGAAACTAAATTTAAAAAAGTTCTTAGTTTCCAAACAATTAAAATTCTAAATAACTAACACTATATTTTAGGAAAGAAATAAAAAAAAAAGAGTGAAAAATCTGCTGCTGGTACTGTTCACGTGAATAGTACCGTGAACATTGTTCACGTGAACAGTGGGGGTGATTGGTCAGCCAATTGGGCCTGGCCCAATTTTGGGAGATTCTTTCTTCTTTCGGCCTCTTCTGGAGTAGACTTGGACTGCATCACCCTAATAGTAGTTTCTTGTCTCAGGAGAATTTCAATAACTCTCTCCTATAATTTCATCGTATGAACTAATTAATTTTATGCCTCTGTAGCTACTGCAGCTCTGAATATCACCTTTATTTTAAAAAGGCGAAACAATGCTTCTCTTCCATTCATCTAGCATTTTCCTAGTGCTCATAATCTTATTGAACATCTTGGTAAGCAAAGATAATTCCATAGATTCCTAAGCTCTTCCATACCTCTATTGGAATTTCATCTCGGCCTAATACTTTGCCTACATTCATCCTCTTTAAAGCTTCTTTTACTTCTGACATCCTAATTTTTCACATATATCTATAATGTGTAGTCTTTTGATGGGTAATGCAGCCTTCCAGAACACTATTACTCAAGGTGTCTTCATTAAGTAGGCTACAAAAATACTCTTTCCATCTCCCCTTAATGTCTTAATCCCTTAATGGAACTTTATCATCTTCACTTTTAATACATTTAACATGATCGAAATCTTTACTCTTCTTTTCTCTCATTTTGCTATCTTATAGGCAGTTTTTTCCCCTTCATTTGTGCTCAGATTATTATAAAGATCTTCATATTTCTTTTCCCTTCATTTTCCCACATCCTTCTTAGATTCATTTCTAGCAAGTTTATACCTTTTCAAATCCTTAACTTAAGTCCTTTGCCAGTTTTAAAATTATCTTTTTTAGCCTTAACGACTGTTTGAACATCATCATCCCACCACCAAAACTCCCTATGTACTGTCGTTTTTCTTTTCGATACTCCTAGGACATCTATAGAAACCTTCTTAATACAAGCAGTCATCTCGTTCCACATCGTATTAATGTCTCCATCAGAGTCTCACTTTCCATGCATGACCACATTATCAATAAAAGTTTTCTAGAAAACTAAATATAAATTTAAGTATAAAAGTTTTTAACGAATTCTCCTTTGAAACTTCACCATTTATCCTGGGGCAAATAAGGTTACATTTCTTACGATTCGGTGTAATGATACACATATCCATGACCAGTAATCATGCTAGGTGGTTAGGCTCCATCCAATATAACCTTACAATCCTTACATAACAACATATTAGATCTTCTATTTAGAAAGAAATTTATTTGACTAATATGATGCCCACTTTTGAACGTAACTAAATGCTCCTCTCTTTTCAAAGTATGTGTTTACAATGGCCACAACAAAATCTAAAATTGAAGTATCCTCCTCATTCCTCACTCGAAAACAATATCCTTCATAAACACCTCCATAGCCTATACGATGTCCCCCCCACATATCAATTCAAAACACCCCCTATTATAATATTTTCTCCTTGTCTAAAACCTTATACTAATACATCCATGTGTTTCCAAAATTGTAGCTTACTACTTTCATCTTCTCATACTTGGGGTGCATAGGCACTAATTATATGGACAACCTCTTCCTCCGACATAAGCCTGATGGATATAATCATATCACCAAATCTTTTAACATCCACCACATTCTTTTTTAAATCTTTATCCATTACTATGCCCACTCCACTTTTATTACTTTTATCCCCAGTATAACAAAGTTTAAAGTCAACCAACTCCTTAGCTTTTTATCCTTCCATCTAGTCTCTTAAATATAAGCTATATTAATCCTTCTTCTCATCATGACATCTATCAGTTCTAGACTCTTACCCATTAAAAATCCTATATTCCAATATGCTAATCTAATCCTACGTTTATGAACTAGCTTCTTTACCAGCACTCGTCCACGGTGCCAGAACCCTTGCCTATTTGTCACCGCATCCAAGACCGATAAACAACCTACCCACTTTTCGCTACACCCGAGTCCAAGTGTAACATGTCGTTTATGGAGAATGCCCTAGCATTACTTTCATTATATATAGTTTGTGAATCCATTTAAAACGTTATGGCTAAAAAAAATTTTGTGCCGGTTGTCGACTTGAGGCACCAACCCTCCTTTATTCGGGCTTTATAGGGATGACCATGTAATATGATAATTATAGTAATTCAAAGTGATGAGCATAAGCACAGGTTTTAGATTCTATCCACCAGCAAGGTAGATCAAGTCCAGAGATAACTATACAAATACCAAATCGATGCAGGACAGGTAAGGGTAAACTAAATCTACAACTAGTAGGCCCAAATAAGAGAAAAGACAGATGAAATAATGCATTAATGCCCGTAAATTACCAGCAGAGAAGAGATATTGAGAAAACTATGGTTTTAGATCTAGGATTGTGCTAAGCATAATTACCTAATAACTAATGGTTTCAACTTTCAACACATTAGATGGAACACTGGTATGGTATATTGATGCAGATAAAATACAGAAGTGGCTGATTTTAGTGGAAATAAGCCTGGGTTGGGCTTTATACATGTTAGACCAATGTTGTCAAGGTGATGCCTAGGCGTTTAGGCAGGTTTTCACCCCCTGAGCGGTTGGTCACTTTATTGTTTCAAGTCCCTTTTTTTTTAAATAAAATGTCATTTGTAGCTCCTTATTGAACTGTATAAAGTACTTATATACACCTTCACGCATGGAATGATGATGTATTAAAAAAAAATTTGATACCCTAACACCCTCTTTTTTGCATAAATCCTCTTATGGAAGATTTACCCTTACAACGCCTTGGTGTCGATCATTTTGTAGCCTATTTTGTAGCCTAAATGCTCAGGCAGCCTCCAACTCCTTGTGTCACCTTGTCTCCGCATTTTATTTTCTTCCATTCTTAAATTCTATTGGTCCTTCTTATCTTCTATTCTCATTGTTCTGTTATTTGAGTTTTCTGCTGTGATATATCTCAGTTCATTATCAACTTATCTAGTTTATGTTTCTGTTTTAACTTTTAAACCCTAAAATTTGAAGTTGGTTTCAAAAAGTCCTCTCTCAAGTCAACATCTCAAAATTTGGGTTTCTGGACTTGATTTTTAAAATATGATTTCAGCTACTGTATATGGTTCCATGTTGCTGTTTGACCAATAAATAAAACTTCTGGTTGTTACTGTTCTAGATTATCTAAAACCTGCCCATCGATTCTGTTAGTATCTGGGTTTCAGGTTTCCAATTTCAAGTAGGAAATCTTCATATCTCCCAATCCAGCTGTTGAATTTCTATCAGGTTTTGCAGGACTGTTTAATACTCTGAATAGAGCACTCGATCAGATTTCTGGCTTCATCTGAACATCTGACTTTGAAATTATTTTTCTTTTGAACCTGGTTTCAAACCCTTCACTGCGCTTCTCATTTATAAAAAATTTCTTGATTCCTAACCTTGGGCAATTTAGAACCCCGCTGATGCAGTCCAAGAACCAGCCCAAGAGACCCAAATCCAAGTCATCAATGGACCAGTCCAACCAACACTGTTCATGTGAACAGTACCAACAGAATTTTTTTTAAAATATTTTGTTTCACTCTTTTGTTATTTCTTTCCTAAAATTAGTTTAGATTTTATTTCCTAAGTTGATTTACTTTATGAGTCAGTTTTTAGATGTTTCCTTTTGTTTGGAAACTTTCCTATTTTTAGTTTTAGAAGTTTTTTTTTTGTTTAGGAACTTTCCTAATAGATATAAAGGAAAGTTTCTCTTTTTTATTTTTGGACATTATTTCTATCTTTTGTATTTCCTTTTAGCATTATAAATAAAGAGGAAGAAGATGCTGGCAGCAGAGTTGGCCAGAGTTCTATTAAAAATTATGGTTGAGTGTCCTATAGTTATGAGACTCAACTGAAACTCCTACTCTGTTCATTCCCGTTTTCAGATGATAGTAGCTTTTCGAAAATTTATAACTTCTTCATCCATTGTTGGATCACCTTTAAATTTGGGTATGTCATCAAGCACAACCTAGAGTACTTTCCCTCCAAGTTTGAAGACCTTTCAACGGCTGGATTCTAAGATAAATAATTTTTTCTAATGTTATACAATTCTGGTTCTATTAAAATACCTCTTTGAGACCTACGGGCAAGATTGGTTTCGATCTCACCCGTTGGATCAAATTCATCTTCTGGAGTATTGTTTCTCATATCATAAGGATCATTGTTTTCAAGTTTCAAAGCATTCTATTTGATAGATTTAAAATGGAGTAATTATGTCAAATTCAATCATTCTTGTTTGTTGTTAAAGGTTAAATTTGGATTGGACTGGGATAAGATCCTGCAGCAAAGAAGGGTAATTGATTTGAATGTGTTGAAAAACCCTCTTTGCCATCATCCGCCATATATGGTATATTGGTATCTTGAAAATTAAGAAACAAAGAACTATGTTCCTATTTCACAATGCAGTGTCTACATCCACATCCCTATCATTATCTGGAGAGGGAGAGAGAGTGAGAGAGAGAGAATTTGCCTTAGCACAAGAAAATCCACTCTTAAGCGTGTGCTGCTCCATCGAATCTGATCTAAGCTTTTCAATTTTCCATAAAGAATCGGCATCACCTGCAAAAGAGAAATTTCAACAAATATATGACGAAAAACCCACTAGCTATACATTATTGCAATCAGCATAAACCATTGCGACATTCAAGGATTTGAAGAGAAAACAAAAAGAAAGACTTAAATATAATATTTTAGTCTAAATATATCTTGAATCGGTTTTTCCATAAATAATGGCAGCCCTTGGGCTAGCCTTTTTCCCGGTATTGTTGTTCCCTGTCTAGGCTCCCCAGTTAGAGAGGCCCCTTCACCACCACCTATCCTTACAAGCATTGAGAAATGCTTTACAGGATATTTTGCATATATAGAAATGAATAAAGTTGTGTTCGAACGGCCATCTCACGGATCGGCCAATCACTTGAAACCTTTATTTATCAAAGCCCATAAATATATCTAAAAAGCATAACTTTTTAAAGCAGACATAATCATGTATTGCAATCCAGAAGTATCAAAAATTTTAAGACTAAACCACTCAAAATTCTTTCAATGTGTACCTCCTGTACTATACTCTCCAGAACTACCGAATAGATCAATAATATTTGCAATGAAAACATAATTACAATTTAGGGTAAAAGTAAATCTACTCTACCCAACACCAGAATGCTGCATCATTGATGCAGATCACGAATATGGGACCAACATGTTTCTCCGCAAGACATGGAATCAACATGGAATCAACATGGAATCCAATGCACAGAAAACTTAAGGGGAATACTAAGTTATTTTGAGCATTTATGTGTTTATTTTGTTTACTTTTCATTACTTGCTTCTGGAATAGCAAAGTCATTCTTGGTATTTTGGTCTGGGTATAGCCTCTGGAATAGCTGTCCTACCTCATCCAGCTTGAGGGGGAGTGTTAAGTTTTACGGTTTCAATTATGTAGTTTAGGTGTCGCCTAGTCTTGGCTAGGTGTCAGCTAGCTTAGCGCTGTTTATTTTGGTAAGTTTCCTTATTTAGTTCCACCTCTTGTAATGTCGACTTGGACAATGGACTAAGATTCTGTCCAAGTCGACCTACCCCCTATTGTGAGTCAATATTATTATAAACAAAGAGGTGAGAGGCAGATAATAAACACAATTCTTCTCTCCCCTCTCACGGTTGCTCTCTCTCTCTCTCTCACAGTCCCTTCTCTCAATTTTGGTCCATCTTCTACATTGTTTCAATTACATCACAGAATTTTACAAAGATTTGGCTAAGGATCCCAAATCCCTTTTTCAACGGCTTAAAAACCAGCCTGCTCCTTGGACTTCGGTTCATACCCAAGCCATGCAGCAGCTCAAACTCAAAGCCAAGGAATTCCCCTGGCTTCATTTAGCTCCCCTGATGCTTTTAAATCATTGAAACCGACACCTTTGGTTTTAGTTTTAGGGGAATTCTTAAACAACAATTTTTTTTACAACCTACTCCAGAACAATTAGTCAGGTTCACCTCAGGAACATGGTCCCTAACCCAGTAAAAATATTCCACCATAAAAAAGGAAAGCCTGTCTATAATTCATTTTATCACTAAATTTGAAAGTGATTTACTTAATCAGAAATTTCGTGTCCATGTAGCTTGTAAAGCTGCTAAAGACATACTTGAAAAGGATGTCAAAAACCTAGCATTTAAACAGATATTTGCTAAATGGCAAGCTTTATTATCTATTTTTTATTTTGATATTGAATATATCAAAGGTGAACAGAATTCTCTCCCTCCGATTTTCTCACACGTGAATTTTTACAAGAATCACAAAGGTAAGCAAAAAATAGACTGTTCCTTAATATTCAGGGATGCAATTGTCTTTCTCCTCACCAACCAAAGTCATTCAAACATCACCATCTCCCATTTCATCCCAATCTCCTTCTCCATCTCACCCAATTTCCTTCAAATCACCTTTTTTAGACACCTCTTCTCTTCTTGTCCTCCCAATCGACTCTATTCATCTTCGAAAAATCAACCTGAAATTGCTGATATATATTTACTTGACCATCTACACCCGAATTCCGGTGATAAAACTCGCGACAATTATGAACGAATTCTCATAAATTCCAGTTCAAATATTCATCACAGTTCCGAGATTCATCTAATACAGTGAAAGCATTCTCAAAATTTCAAATACTTGGCATACTCTCTTATAGAGATTGGGACTTCAATCCTCTAGCACCATGACAATAATCTGACTCAAGAGGACTAAAAGTCCGCTATTATACTTATTATGACTATATTAAAACATGGGAACAAGTATTCTCAAATTAGAACAGTAACGAAACTCATAGTTGGTTTATTCAATTCCATTTTCAGGGCAGCTTAAAAGAGTTGTCAAATTGGTTCAAATATTGGTTTTTTTTACGGGGTCCTAATCAATATATTCCCGTACCAATTAAAGAATCAGTCATTAAATTCCGAAAATTCAATAATAATTTAGATCCCCAATATCTAAATATTCAGTTCATGATCTTGTAAAAGATCCCTTGGATATTATGATGGACTTATACAGTCCCAGTTGATGATAACACTTGGGATTATGTGCCCATTCTATAGAGACAAAAATCTGTCAAATGTTGGGATAAATTTAACATCTCAGTGTCTCACAATTATTGCCATCCTCTATAAGCCTAAAAAGAGGCATTTCTTCCGATTCATGTTCCTCTGCTTGAAGTTCTCAGCCTCCGAATTATGATGAATTTTCAGCTCTACTGGCGTCATTCAAGAAGAAAAATCCATCAATGACAACTTCTCTCATTCGACGAAGAATTATTGATATTTTGACCAATGATGCTAATGGTGCTGATGAACCTGACCCCGATAATATGTCAGTCACAATCGATGCCACAGTTGATATTGACGGTGACAATTGTTGTCACATGCAACATGAGCAAAAAGAGATTGGCCGACACTTTCAGGATAACACTTATCCCACCAAATACTTCACATGCTTAAAGTTAGCACCTCAATTTCTCTGTTCCAGTTAAAAGCAGCTCTATCCCATCCTGCGTAATTTCTGGCTTTTTCTTTTAAACCATTCGACTCCATATCATCCAGGACACATGTCTTGACTTTTGGTGCACCACTAAAACTCTTCTCTCTCTTTCGGTGACTATAAATCTGACCTATCCGGTTGGTGTGACATCTCCAGATAGGTACATCTACCAAGGGACTTCTCTTCATTACATTTCTGGATTTCAGGCCCCTTCAAATCTGGATACCTTGCCTATATAGTATATAAGAAGCCATTTTTTTTGCTCAGAGTATCGGGAGAAAAACTAGAGCTTTGTATTGTTTTGTTTGAGTGTTTTGCTTTCTATATATAAGTAATATTACTCTTGTAATAGAAGAAGTGTTTTCAAAGTACAAGGGTCTATTCGAGCTTGTAGAATTACTTCCCTCATCCTGCTGCTATATCTCTTCAAACTCTGATTGTACTCTCCATATGTAAGTAAAGTTCTGTCAATATACCTTCCGCCTTGATTACTGTTCACACTGATCGGCACTATTCATTTACTGTTCATCATATCATTACATATGCTTCTAGTATTATGTACTGTATTACTCAGTTTAAAGAGGAAATAGCTGAGATCGATGCTTTGATTAGCACTTGATCGTCAATTGAAGAATTAAAAATATTGTGTGCTCAAATACATATTTGCCATAAAGATTTAGTACCTTTCGTATTCAATAATACAAAAGAAAAGCAAATTGAAATAGCTCGTCTTAAACAAGACAAAACTAGAATCAAATGGAAATTGCAAAATTAACAATTTAAAGAAGAAGAGCCATACGTAGAATCTTCATTGGTAAACCTTGGTATGCATGGTATCAAAGCCCTAGGTGGGATTGAGTATCACCCAAGTCACACTGACCTCAAAGTCGTCGCCGTTGATAAATGAAAGGCATAAGGAATCAAAGAGGACCATTTTCGTACTTGACAGCTACCAATCTACTGTTCCCTATGGCTAACCTGTTTTGATCGGACTCTACCTCTAGAATACTTTCTATCGATGCTGGATCTTCTTCAAGATCTGTTCATAATTCTGAAGAAATAATATTTAAGAATCTTGAAAAACATATACAAAATTGGACTGGCATATATCATAAGGGTACCATCCGATTTACCAATGATTATGCCATTAAAATATACATGTGAAAAAATTCACTATATAATCACTAAGCAAAAACAATTCCAATTGCTTTCTGCTTCTCAAATACATGAGCAAAAGGACTAATTATTTACATATTGGTTTAGTCCCAGAACCACAGGGTCTGGGGAGGGTCAGAATATACGCAGCCTAACCCCTGCAATGAGGAGAGGTCGTTTCCGTGTTTTGAAACCGTGAACACCATGTTACAATATGACAATCTCCCGCTACTGCAGGGTCTGGGCATAGCTTTTAAACCCCTTACCAGGTTAGGCTTAAATAATATCTCTTGGCCATAGTTCAGGATGGCCGACATGACCATTTCAAAGATTCATTATTTGGACAAATAGAAATTAGTCTTAGTGAAGGACCAGTTTATTTCCAGTGTTACCCTAACTTTCCTCTAGCCCTCACTGATCCTAATTTGCTCGATGGTGTAACCCTTAATATCGCCACTCAAGGGTTTCACATGAAACCAGGATCCCAAAATTTAGCCATCATATATCAGATTTACTATAAAGTCATGACCACTCTAGCCCCTAATGGTAAGGTCATTGATACAAAACGGCAAACTATGATATTCCAGGCCAATTCAGCCAGGTCAAATGTTATGGTTCACAGGGTAATTCCACGGAAGGAAATTACACTTCCACAAAAATGAACTTTATCCTCAATGGCAAAACCCCAGCCATTAGAACAAACCACTCCTCAACGTATTTTGCAGTTATCTTCTGGTGATGTGGAAATTCAATTCTCCTCATTAAATACCCACACTGCTTCATCTTCCCAATCAGTATCTCCTTCTAGAGCCTCTTGTCCTTCAGTCCCTTCAACAGACAGGGAACAAAAGCCTAGAATTCCCGGTATACATCTTAGCGGTCTAAAACGATCACAGACAACTAAGGTTCAGCATCCTGCTTAAAACGTAGAGATCCCTCATTCGGAAGATCATTCTAGATATTCTTGTGCACATAGTGATCAAGAATCGGTTACCGAATCATAATTGGATGCCAAAATCATGATGTTACATATAAATAGGCCTTTTCAGATTGTAAAGAAATTCCTTATTCATGAGTTTAATTCAGCAGCAAATTCAGCTAATCACCAGAATTTAATAAATCAATACGATGAGTCAACTCACCAAGTTTTTAAACTCAGTGGACTCAATATATGGAACAACATAAGATTAGCATTCCATTCTTTTCTTGGTTTTGGTGATCTCAAACTCAGATAAATGCCACTGAGACTATGTCACCACTTATACTACCAAAGACAATAAATCTGTAGAAGCGATACATCCTCCTGAAGAAGGCTTAAGAATGTTAAAGTTGCTCCTAGTAAAAAGGATTTCACAAAGGATAAAAATAGCTGGGGCGTAAGCAAAACCAGAACTCTATAACTGGAACTAACTCCTTATATATAACAAAAAAAAAATTGCAGCTGGGGACTGAAATAAAAATAGCAACATTATAAATTTGGAAACATAAGCAAGGAAAGAAAATCCTACGTAGTGTACCCCATTAAGCAAATAAAATCCTAATAAAACCAGAACTCTATAACTGAAAATTAAATCCCACCCATAACCTCCTACAACCTATTGCTTGCTGGCTAAGACAATAAAATAAAGAAAGAAACTCAATAACAAAATATTCCAACTTCTAAAATAAGCCCAACTAAATTAAGCCCCTACGTTCCTTGCCAGACCAAAAGCCTGATTTGGGTTTGGGCTGGTTTCGATTTGCCTGGGTCACTGAATTGGATCATGTCGGTCCAACCACAAGCAAGCTACTGCTTATGCCAAAGCTTAGTTCTAAGTTGCCATTGTTTCACATGTAACTATGTAAGTCTAAATTAAGTATATGCTTATTTATGGACCACTTTTAAATTAATGTCTTGTAGGCTAAAATTTTTAGTGTAATTTGATAAGTTATTTTACATCCTTCCCAATGAGACAAAGAACTTGAAAATTTGAGTTGATTCAAGAAAGTTATGGGCCTATGGCCAATATACTAAGAGGACAATACTCCATGGAAATATGTCAATTTATTTAAAAAGTTAATAGAGCCCAAGATGCCTTTCAGGCAATAAATAGGTACCAGTCTGACAATGCATTGCATAGACCAAACTATCTCAATTATTTTTTCCATGTCACTTACGTATTCTATCTGTTCAACCGATACTCCTATAAACGAATTCATATCTAATTCTATAATTCTATCCTCATCTTATTGGTTCCAATCCAAGAAAGACTTGGAAAATAAGCAAATCATTGAATACCTTAATAATGTAAATCAAGTAATATACGTGATGAGAATTGAATGATGCGACTTAAATAAGAAAATCAACAGATCGAACCCAAAGAATCAATGTTACAGAATTCAATATCTTGCATCAGCATGACAAAGTGTAAAATCGGTGTACTTCATAAAACTCAATTTCATGAATTTCTTTCAAGAAAAAATAAGTAAATACTTGTATAGACCTCTTTTCGCAGCAAACTCCATCCAGGTGTCAAAAGTTGTTCGACGAAGTTTCACTCCAGCTTTTATGAACTTTTTGGAATACTTTGAGATCAACTCCCAATTATCCGTTTCGTAACAAATTCTGCACTTTGTAGACGCAATGTCAAAATCATAATACATATCAACTACAAGCCAGCAGTATATTAACCTTTCCTATAAGCAACAGGATGATGAAAAAGAATGGATCATTATCTGTTGATTCTGTTCTGTAATTCGAATGATTGGATCAATGTATGCTTGATAACTTCCAGATTGTAGATTAGTCATGAAAGCATAGGCGATGATCTCGAGACAGCAAGACCATGTTGCAAACTTTCCTTCTAACATGGACATGCATGTCCAAACATTGCAACAGATCAAGTCTAGGCAACCTAACCTAATCTATGCAGTAGTTGCACATTATGGAAACAAAATTGGATGCTTGTAATTCAAACTATAGTCAACTTCATCCGTATAATTGAAGATGACAGGTGAATGAATAGGTAATGAAGATTCCTGAGGCACTTGGAGCTGCAATCATACTCGCAGTGTTACTTGTTGAAGTTAAAATAGCACGTCAGAAACATTATTTAACAAAAGAGGCAACTAAGGTTGTGAAAATTCCCTTCAAGTTTCTCATTAAAATTATATTGAAAGTCTAAGTGCAGTACGGAATATAGAAATTAAAGATGAAGTGACACACACACACTAAAGGACAGTTATTTTACTAACATCTTCAAACCAAGAGTAAACACACCTTTGTTCCAAGGTTTGGTTAGGAATTAGGATGTTGTTAAATTTCAATACCCCTCCATGGTTCTACACTCTTCTACTCAAGTCATAACAACTTTTCATTTTATTTTATTTTTTCTTCCACATAAGAAAAAGGGGGTATTCATGAACTGTAAGACGTGCATCAGTGGCAGATCCACTACAGCCATGATAGGAAAAGAACAAACAAAACTTCAGGCTCAGGCTTGCGAAAGATCTGAGCAAACTAAAAGCAGCCAACTCAGAGGCACATCAAGTTGTAGGTTGATAAAGGGTTCACGCATCCAAGCAACCCGGGGTATGTACAAGCAGACTATGCTTATAAAGTAGAAGTTGCCCAGGGTTAGATCAGCTATAGCCATCACAATTGTACTAATTGGACGACCTTAGACATTTCAGTCACCTTTTTATACTGTTAGCAAAGTCTATGACAGCAATGCAGGGCCAGACAGCAAAAAGTCTTTTATCACAAGGTTACAACCATCTGAAGTGCCTGGTAGAACAAATATTACTCCTAGCACATCAGGAACTGATATAAAGCAGAATAAAAGAATACCTGAAAACAATATCTGCTGTACCAGGTTGAAATGGTAGAGAGTTCCTTTTCAGAAGTCTCATTATTTCCACCATAAGCTCAGTATCTTTCTGTTCTTTAGCATAGAACTGCCCAAACATCAATTAATCAATGTTAAGTTCAGGCAAATTTCAATTCATGCTTAAAAAGCTGAGACCATTATTACCAATAAATAATGTGCAGATCCAACGCTTGGGGTCAACCCATACACGTTATGCTTCCATAGTGCCTTCTTGCCTGCATGTGCATAATGGCTCAATTACTTCAAAATACATTCTCTAGTTCAACCGACCATCCTCTATTGAATACTTGGTAAAAGCAAATATTGAGGTGATAAAAACAATGTGGCAAACTTTGCACATCCAGAATCCACAGCAGGAAACCCTTTTTAACAGGGTACACATCACTCCGAAATAGACAAAGAGTGACAGCTTATACAAGCATAACCATTGGAAGCAGATTTTTTATTTTTTTATTTTTTTTTGGCATGAAAAAACAAGGGCCTTCATACAAGCATAGAGATAATTTCCTCACAAACATCAAGGCTTTGCAGCCCTTGCTAATAAGCAACAGGGGATAAATTCCAAAATATTTCGATTTCACCATAATTTGGGCACATGATTGCTTTTTAAGAATTTTGCTATCAAACTAGAGGCTGATAGTTCAGTGAAAATAACTATCGAGGAATGCTTAAAGGCATAAGAAATACATCCTTAATGGTTTTGTGAATTTGCAATCTAGTTTGAAAGCCTTCCCACTAATTGTCAAAAAAATTAAAATATTTCTTATACTAGCTATATTTCGTGAGTACCTACACCAACAGTGTGGGAAGCAATTCCCACACTTAGGGCTTACTTTGCTCACATAGCATTAGTTGTACATGCCCACAACTTGTAGACACATCTCCATTTCATTATTTTCAATAATATTCAGACGAATCTGACCTCTACAGATGCCGATACAATGCTTTAAAATTTGCTTGAAAAAAATCAAGTCAAATTTGCTTGAGATTGATTGGAGGATAGGGACCTTTGAAGAACAAGTATAAAAGACCCACATGCAGTAGGCATACGATTGAGATGGGTTACCAAATATAAAATGTGGCATATCCCAGGGGTTCCCTATCTATCCAACGGTCAAAATACCACACATTGTAGAAAGGCTATCCACGATGAAATAGTTTCTCACATTTGTCCGTGTAGAAATAGTTTCCTACACTGTTCACGTAGGAAAGTTTAATTTTATATATGATTACATAAAACAAAATTATGAAGTACAGAAACAGCACATCCTAAGTAGTGTGCATATTTTTCACATGTCAAAGTAATTTAAGATGCACTTACATTAACTGGTTTTTGTCAGAGTTCTATTTTCCTTCTTATCACCCCATGGTTGCTGCCACATGGGAGCTCACATGGGCCCCAAATTAGGTGGACATGTTCTCCACATCATCATCCAATCATAAGGAACCTTTCAGATCATGGTTTTAGTAATTGGTATCAGATTGGACGATTTGGCCACAGTTGATACCATGTCCGATAATGGAACTAAAAACCTTGTTTCAACTTTCAAACCAATCTCATGTGTTATTATCATTGTTGAAAACATGTTTGAAAATTTTAAAAAATGAAGAAAAATGAAGTCAACAAGAAGAATGAAAAATCAATAGAAGAAGTCCATACATGATAGGCTACATGATTGAGATAGGCCACCAAACTTGAGTCTTGACATGTTGATGGTTATCAACGGGGTCCTAAGTCTATCCAGCAATCAGCATGCCAATTCACTAATCTGAGTGGCAGAAAATAGCAGCCATAATGGAAAGGAGAACAAAGTGGATATGATATTATTATCTTACCATTATCTTAAAGTTTTCAAAATTTTAAAATTTCAAAAAATTACAAAATTGATTCTTATAAAAAATGTAAATATAAGTATCGTTGCATAAACAGGCTCTTACCATATGAAATATTTTTATATGACATCTTAATGAGGTATATGAAGGAATTTATTCAGAAAATTGTTAAATTTTACTAGCTTTTCATCAAAATTCTTTGTTTCACCAAGATTTGGGAAGAATCACATATTAAAAATAAGGAGAATTTTCTCTGGCCTGTCCCTCAGAGATGGAGCTCCATGATCTAGAGCATCTCACCCTCAAAAAAACCCCCACCCCCCTTAATACTGAAGTTCCCATAATGCCCCTCTCCTCCCATCAAGAGTCATGATGATTCCCCTTTTCATGCTCCACTCCCCCAGAGAACCCTTCCCCATAGACATATAATTCTACCAATTTGTGGCTGAAATCTTGTAAAGATATTATGTATAAGGGATCTGAAAGATTCAATAGAAATATTACAACATGGTACTTAGCAAGCATTCATTGATGTGCAGAATCATGTTGCTCAAGTAATGATTGCAGTTCAAACTTATATGTTCAACATATGTTATTCAACATATGTTACACCAAACATTAGCCTAGGAAATGGTATAGAGGCAATTTCTCACCTAAAATTAGTTTACACTAGATCAGATCCTTACGGTAAATCATTTGATCAGAAAGGGCCTCATGAAAATCTTCTTATTGCCCTATCAAGGGCATGAAATTTTTAAGTTCTTTTTCACTTTTATTGTCCTCGAGGGTGAGGTGTGGCAGAAAATTTCTGAAAATCCCAATGAGCTTTGGGTGAACCCCATATGCTTAATGTAGCACATTTCAGGATGCTATATAAGTATTTGTGATTAAAGCACTAAATCAACTGCAAGTGATCTTCTGTTTATAGGAGATAATGGTATCCCTAATGAGGTGAGGGGGGAAATACAGATCAGCCCAAATGGTGGTTTCTTTGGTTAAAGTCATGTCATTGCAAATAGTTTTCTATCTCAAAGAGCTCAATAAAATTGCATTTTGCTTTTAACCAAAGGTTGGAAGTTCTTAAGCAATAAAAATATTAAAAAAAAAGGTTGCAAGTTCTTTTAATGCAAAAGTGTATAGTCAAG
Source organism: Protea cynaroides (assembly GCA_028583415.1). Classification (NCBI taxonomy): domain Eukaryota; kingdom Viridiplantae; phylum Streptophyta; class Magnoliopsida; order Proteales; family Proteaceae; genus Protea; species Protea cynaroides. Next base: position 12,790,623 of record CM053276.1, on the reverse strand, counting down.
AGGCTAGTTTTATTGCCACCTTATTTGCCTTATAGACAGATGCCTTCCACATGGACAGGTCCCTCTTCAACTGTTTCTTTTTTCATGAAACAAAAAGGGGAACAAAATAACCACCTACACTCACCACAGATAAAATCCAGCAACAAGCCTAAAGAAGGAAGAATCTTTATAGTAGCAAATCATCTTTATAGTAGCAAATCATGGTACAATAACTCTATACAAACATACGATAGATCCTCGACTACATACCGAAGTCAATGGCCCCAACACGTGCACAAGCCTCGGTAACTCTTAAGCAAAGATTGCAATTAAAATTTGCATGAATACGAAGGTTTGACAGCCTCTGCAATCAATACACAGGACATAACCCATTAAGAATCGACCATCTATGTAAAGAAAAGTATGTAAGGCTACAAGGAGATGAATACAAGAGGCAAAAACAAGCTATCAATTAGTTGCAATTGAACTTTACAAATCTTCGGAGGTTCTGCAAAATTTTAAATAAAAGTGCAATGTCCTCGTGATTTGCACAATTTTCAATCATTGACCACATCCATGCATTTGGAGGCATAGTTTGAGCTTCAACAGACTTGAGCATTTTCTCATACAGCTCCTTCACAGCCTCTAAAATCAAGAATTACAACGAGATGTTACCAACTTTGTTTTGAATAATTAATTAAGCATATTTAAATAAATTAACAAATTTACAGACCAAAACCAATACTAGCAAGTGACAGTTTCTTTACTACTTAAACTGAAACAGAATAGTAACCTGAAGGCCCTCCTTCTGTTGCACTTGCTTCGGACGCAAAGCAAGCCCTACCCATCATAGAGCACATTGGATGATGCCCTATGAATTTAACATTGCTTGATGCCGGTAATGAAACGCCACAAATGCTTCCTGCAGTTCACTATAGTCAGATCACGCATCCATCTTCGAGATACCATGAAATGGGATATGAAAAAAAAAATGCAGAAATTACACACGGACAAACTAAAAAAAAAAAACAGATGACTCAATAGTATATTTCACTATTTCTATTCGTATACTGTTTAGAACAGGATCGAAAGTTCGATCAAGGTTCACTCCAACTAAATTGTCAGTACCATTTAAGAGATTATGACAAAATAAGACCTGAAATTTTGGAGAGAACTGCAAAGCTCCCCTGTTTACTATCGAGTTTCTCAACATCATCAGATATGAAATAACGCTCCTGGCGAAGCAATAGCGGTGCTCTCAAGACCCTTGAAATTCTACGAGCGTTTGAAGCGACTTGCATCCTTTTAAGGGCTTTAGCAAATGACACTAGTTTTCTGACTGTGGCGTCTTCCCTTAGCGCCTCTTTGGTATGGATTCTCACACACTTTTTCTCCTCTTTCTCAAAGAGAGGCTTCTGATACAGAAGACAAATTAAATATTATTTGGATGCAAATTGACTCAGAGCATCGGGCAAGAAGGATTCGTAGACACCGAGAGTTGCATAGAGAAAGGAATGCCACGAGGAGAAGAGAGTCATACGGCGCCCATAATACATTTTTAAGTTGCAGAGGAGGTTCTTAAAGATGTCTATGCGTGGGGTTTTGGTTTATCAGCTCGTTTTGAGATATATTGACCAAAAACCGAACCGCTTGTTTATTGATTTTAATCTCTCAAATCAAAACCGATTAGTAATCGGGTTGGCCTATTCTTTCCCTAATCGGTTTTCTTTTTATAGTCTTTCCTGTTGCATCATCTCCACCATGCACCTCTCCTCGCAAATTCTAGTTAAAATAGTATGAAGTCCATCAAATTCAACCTAAATAAGGTGACAATGAAGAAACGATAAAGCCCAGGAAAAATAGCAAATAATATATATTATAACATTCAAATGATTTAACGATTTATTCGGTTTATCGATTTGCAATAGATGGTTTTGGGTTAAAACTAAACCGAACCAATTGTTAGATTAAAACAAACAAACTACGTATGGTTCGGTTTGACTTTACCTACCAACCACTTCCAATTCGATTTATAGGTTATTGTTCATAATTGTCACGGTCAGTTCTTGAGGGTAAAATATCTTGGGAGAGTGCAGGCAATGATGATGCCGGAATTCTTCACGCTGTTCTTCCTTGTCAACGAATTTGTTGTTCATAATTGTCACCATCAGTTCTTGAGGGAAAATATCTTGGGAGAGTGCAGGCGATGATGATGCCGAAATTCTTCACACTGTTCTTCCTTGTCGACGAATTTGTTGTTCATAATTGTCACCGTCAGTTCTTGAGGGTAAAATATCTTGGGAGAGTGCAGGCGATGATGATGCTGGAATTCTTCACACTGTTCTTCCTTGTCGACGAATTTGTTGTTCATAATTGTCACCGTCAATTCTTGAGGGTAAAATATCTTGGAAGAATGCAGGCGATGATGATGCCGGAATTCTTCACACTGTTCTTCCTTGTCGACGAATTTGTTGTTCATAATTGTCACCGTCAGTTCTTGAGGGTAAAATATATTGGGAGAGTGCAGGCGATGATGATGCCGGAATTCTTCACACTGTTCTTCCTTGTCGACGAATTTGTGAGAGAGGTTTGAAAAGATGAAAGTGAAAAGATGAAAGTAAAAAGATGAAAAAGTGAAATTTGTTTACTATAAAAAGAGAAGTTAAGGAAATTTAAATTAGAAACGATTATATAGGGTGCGTTTGGGCTGCGTTTGGTAACTCTCTCAAAGAACAGTAGAACTGTTCTTTTCGTTCTGATAGAACAGAAAAACTGTTCAAAACAGCAAAGAACAGCGAAAAACTGTTTGGCAAATCTGGTTTGTTCTTCCGTTCTCACTGAACGAATCGGATGAAAAGAACATCTAAGAACGAAAATTTCAGAACATGGTTTACCATGTTTTTACGTTCTAGAACAATTTTGAAAAGAACAAAAAACTAAGTTGTGCCCGATAAAACCTGACATCCTTTCTACATACTTCCATACACGAAGAAGCACATCCTCCTTGTTCGTTCTCTGCAAACACAACAATTATTTTTCCCTCATCTCTCTCCATGTCTCTCTCTCTCTCTCTCTCTCTCATCTTTACTTCTCCTCCATCTCCATTTTTCTTGTCTGAATTTTTTTTTAACATTTTTGTAGAAACTACTCCTTGTTCAAGCGGGTAAATCTACTACTGTTTCGTCTCCATCTCTGCAACTTGCTTGTTCTTTGTTTTAGGGATGGTCACCTCTCCTTTTCCCTCTTCCTCTCTCACACGGTATTAGGGGATTTCTATCTGAATAAGTACATCGGGTTTGCAGATTTGGATTTGAAACTAATGTGTAGATGGTTCTGTGATTTAAGAAATTAATGCTTTGCTGGTTCTGTGAAATTCACATCTATTTGGCTGTACTCACCAAAAGATAATCAAGTGGACTCCTGATTATTATTCCTGTGCTTAATTCTTTATCAAATATCGACTGAAAATGTCAGTATTGACTTTATTTTGTTTTTTTTATTTTCTGTTTCAAATTCCAGATATGAATTATTTGTGTTCTAAATTCTTTTGGCATGAACCCAAATGATAACTACAAATAAAAAAATAAAAAATAAAAAGGTTTGTGGCTCTAGATGCATGGAATTTTATTTTTATTTTTTGAAAAATTTTCTTGTTTAATTGATCAATTTATCTCCATCAACCCATAGGTACAATTTATAACTAAATGACATTAATATTAATTAATTTGGTAAGATATCGGTTTAATGGTAATTCTGTAATATTTGAATCATTTGAAAAAAAATGTTCTAGAACAAATTTTACCAAACAGCAAACAAGTTAGAACAATGTTTTCAAACTAGTTCTGAAACATATTTGCCAAATAGTTTTAAGGCCAAAAGAACAGCCAAAGAACATTATTTCAAAAAAGAACAAAAAAAGATCATTTCTTCCGGTTCAGAACAAGAACAAGCGAGAACGTTAAAAACTATTTGGTAAATCTGGTTTGTTTTTCTGTTCTCAAAGAACAAACCAGATGAAAAGAACATCTCTAAACAAAATTTTAAGAACATGGTATACCATGTTTTTACGTTATAAAACATATTTGAAAACAACAAAACCCAAAACCTGTTCACGATAAAAGCCTCCGTCGCCATATATTCTTCACAATTTGCTCTTCTTCTTCAGTCGGCGCAGCTCTCTCTTCTGCAACTCTTGGTCTGAGAAAGGTACGTCTTCTCTCTCTCAGTCTCTCTCTCTCCACATTTTCTGCAAAAAGAAATATGTCTTTCTCCTTCCCCCTCTCTCTCTCTCTCGTTTCTCTCTCTCTCTCTCTCACTCTCTTTTCTCTCAACGGATTCTATTATTTATGCATCCACATATTTTGAGCTGCAACTCACGGTTTTTGCAATTTGTTGTTTAGGGTTTGCATTAGGGTTCATCTTCCTATTAGTTTGATAATTGCTGCAATCAGTTTGTTCCTCTATCATCCAAACTCTTTTTTTTTTTTTTTTTGCTTAATGAAGATGGTTTTACTTTGGTCATTCATAGCATTGAAAACATTGGATTGAATAAGTTATTTATAGTGGTTTTCCTTCTGGTTTTGTTTTTTCTCATTCATATCTGATTTTTTTTTTGGCTCAACGAGATAAGCACTCTGATCAACAAGTTTGAGAATCACTGGAAAACAATGCCCGAAGATCCTACCTTCAAGAAACCAAAAGGTTTATGCAAAGCAACATGATAGCATAGCATTGACATGAATATAAAATAATAAAACCAGGAAAGAGAAAAAAACAAGACAGAAGCAAACATCAAGGTTGTGTTCATAGAATAAAATCTTACCTTAGTATTAACGCCAATCCTGGAAAGAAAACAAATCAGGATGACCCACCAAAACAGATCTCAAGGCCTTTCCCACCAATCCCAGCTATTAAGCATTGAAACCCGCATGACTTGAGCTCAGTAATTACTTTGTCAACTACTGTCCCTGATAAAACTTATTCAAATGGTAAGGGACTCCATCTTTGAGTTGAACACATTGGAAGAAAAAGCCAAGAACATCAAAATAACACAATTTGAGCACAAAATGGCATTATATGAATTTTCAGACCATTCAATCTTAAGATCACCATATGTTCAGACGTGATGCAGAGCCAATATGGGAGCTAATCAAGCCTTAGGGTCCATACAATTTCAAGACTTCATGGACAGCTTAACTAAACTGATCATGTATACCTACTGATTTGGAATTTCTTGCCTGCTCTGAAATTTTGGGTTGTAAGAGTATTTTCTTGCCTTCAACATCATTTCCCCAAGCTGATCCAACAGTGAAGGTTTGAAAATTTACCAGTGAAGGGTTCCCTCCCATCTCCTCAAACAAGACTAATCTGTTATTCTTATCATTTAGGAAGGAACGAGGCACATGGTAATACCTTTGAGAAGGTTGCCCACAATTTGTCAAGCACTTATTGTTATTATATGGTCCTCTGTCTCCACATGTAGAGTTAATGCTGCAGCCATCTTTATCAGCAAGGAAGCTTGGCCAGTATGCTCTGACCATTCACATAAGCATGCCCCTTATCCAATGGCATACTGGTAAGATATTGGTTTAATAGCCAAACAGTTTTAAGGCCAAAAGAACAGTTAATGAACACTATTCATAAGGGTTCTTTCCTGAAACTGGTTCCAATCTAATTGGGAATGGAACCAAAACCTCATTGGAATTGGAGCAATATTTTTTAAGGGTATTTTCGTCTTAAAAAAATTGAGCATCTGCCATTAAGTTGAAAATAACGGTGTAGGTGAGATTGTATTATAGCATTGCTAGAGGGATATTCTATGTAACTTTTGTAAAAATAGAGTAATTTTGTATAGTTTCATTACAATAGAGGGGGTGTCTATGTAATTTACCCAAAATGCTATGATTGATGGCAGCGTCCGTAAGATACGTAACAGAAGAGAGAAATTGAAACAGATGATCCCGATACCCCAAGAGGAACCCGAAACGGAAGAGGCGGGTGGTACTGGAGTTTTGCTCGTTGGTCGCTTCAGTAGGTCAGTGCCGGTAGTGGTCGTGGTGGTGCTTGATATATTCATGGTAGGAGGGGGGAGAAGAGGGGAGATTGAGTAGGTAGCTCGGAAGAACTCGGGAACTTCGGAAACGTCAAATACGCCAGGCAAAAAAAGGATCATTGACCCCAAAATTAGCGAACAGGTCTCTCTCCCTCTCTCTGAATTCTGAATTCACCAAATTATTTCCCTCCTTTTGTACTTTCTTCTGGATTTCAACGAGCTCTTTTCCCCTGGACTCGTTACTTCTCCATTGTTGTTGTGAATGAGTCAGTGAATTGTCTAATTTGTCTTGTGGTTTCTCGGAAATTCGTCCCGGAGACACTCCTATCCTGTATATCTGTATATATATATTTTTAATTTACATGTTGTTCGGCTTCTTTGTTTAAAACATCACAGCTACTAGAGAGAAATCGGCACCCTCAAGCTCCTGAAACACTCGACCGAGGTCAGATTGCATGAGATATGTCTTCTTCTTCTTCTTCTTCTTAATTTCTCTAGGGGCTTAGTTTTTTCATTTAAGCTTTCTCCAACGAAGAGATCCCTTAAGCACACTTTGATCAGAGTGGTAGAGAAGAAGGGGATAATTTTGGGTGAGACTTGCAGGATGAACCCTCTGGCGGAAGAACTCGTTTCCGATGATCGGCAGGTCTAAAAGGAAAGAGGGAGGCTTCATTTATAGTTTAAACCATGTTGAACGAGGGAAACTTTTCATTACAATAAGACAAATATATCCATATAAAAAATTTTAATTCTTAAAATACCCTTACGTCCTCCCAAGCCTCATCTGTCCTCACCCCCTTCACTCCAGTCTCAAGGACTGCAACTCTGGAAACACTCTAGATGCATTTGACGTTTGAATAGCTCGGAATCGGAAAGGTTTCTTGGTATTTGACGTTGTGGAGGCCAGTGGCAGCAGTTCCAGTGCTATTATTAGTCTCAATCGTTCTCACTTCTTAATTCATTACCAACAGTCTTATCCCCAGGAAACATTTGGTGACTTTTTCATTACTCTTCCCCTTTTCGCTGCTTTATAGATCAGAGCAAATCCTTAAATCCCTACTCCAACCATAATTAAGCTACTGTACATGGAAAAAGTCGGAAAGGGAAAGCAGAAACTATTGCATCGATACAGTTCTGTACATAATTTTTTATTATGTTGCGGTTCTGTATTGTATCAAAAGGGCCAATCTCAATACATATTGTTGGATACACATTGAGGCTTCACACCATGCTTAGGAGATGTTTCTTAGCCTGGTGGTCCACGCTTCTCTGCAGGAATTTATAACCTGCCATGCAATAGATGACCTAATTTATACTCCAAGCTCACTCATTCTTTAAGTCTGCAAATCTTGCTTCAATTTACTAAAGAAGCTGTTTTTCTTTTATTATTTATTATTCGTTTTTATAGTTATTTCCTGTCCATAAAACATTTCTGTGTAGTTCATCTATGACATATTTTGTGAATTTGGAGACATAGACCATCATGTCATGTTGCAGAATGGAATTCTTATTGCCTTTATTACTGCACGTTTATTTTCTGCATTTCTTTGATTCGGTCATTTCTTAGAGCGGTTTACATGGAAACGGCCTCTTGCCCTGTAACTCCTCGATGGAACATGGAACGACCATTTCTGACCGGTCGTTTTCATCAGGTCTGATCTTGTTTTCTCTTCTCTTCTGTTCTTAGGTTTCCTCTCACTGAAGTATTGTTCTTCCCCTCAATTCTTCAAAAGAAAAGAGAATTTCTTTGATTAGTTTATCTTTGTTTCAGGAGGCAAAAGCTACGTCTCAACAAGCTGGATCAAAAGGGTTTTCCATGGATACTTTTATGTAACGAATTTGTTTCTTGTGTTAATTATCCTTATTGTAGTTTAAAATTTTAACTTTATTATGGTTCTAATCAAAGCTTTTGTTTTTTCTCGGGGATAACCTGATTTATTTAAGCAGTCTGGGTACCGAAAAGCCAATCGGGTGCTACCCTGCTTCTGTTCAGGTGCAGTTTCTGGCTAAAGGCAATAATCTTAATTGTATTTCTCTTGGTGTTTCTTGTTTTTGTTTTGGATTATAGTTAATAAGGTTATACTTTGAACCAACTATAAATGTTCAATTTCTATGGAATGATGTGAGTGCTGTGATTGATGGTTGGTTTTGGTCTTAGTAGTCTTAAGCATTAAAATGTGTGAGACTGGGGAACATAGAAAAAATAATTGTTTGAACTGTACAATAACAATATAAGTTCGATATTACAATATTTGCCCTCAGTTGGGGATATTGTTTTGTGACAAGTTACATGTAAATATATCATTGAGGTAGTTCCATAATCAGTTGGGGATATCGTCTGTTGTGGCAACCTTTTAAGTTTGGCTTCTTTTCGATGCTGGCAAGAAAGCTTTGGTTTTATTCTGTGGAATAAAAAACAATGATTTGATTTATCTAGAGTAATGGAGTTACCTGAAAGGAAAGTAGGTTAGAGAGTAGGTAAGAAAGTAGGTGAAGAATGAGTCAACACTCTTATCCCCATATATATGGAACCTAGACATAAATCTCTAAAACCCATATTACAACAATCCTCTTCAAGTTGGAGTATAGATATCAACAACCATGTCCAACTTAGACATAATAGGATGAGGTCTTGCTTGGAAGACCCTTAGTAAAAGCATCAGCTAATTGATCTGCAGACGGGACAAACGGAATCCATATCAGTCCTTCTTTTAATTTCTCCTTGATGAAGTGCCGGTCAATCTCAACATGCTTCATCTGATCGTGATGAACTAAATTATGAGCAATGTTAATGGCCGACATGGCTAAGATTGAGAAAGAGTAAAAATAGCCTTGAAGTCATATGCAACTCAGACTAGTTCGAAAAATTTTCAGCAATCAACCACTTCTTGATTAAAGGGCAAGAGAGCAAGATCACAACATAGGAAAAAGATAAAATCAGCAGCCCTCGGTGGAGATCATCACTACCGAGGGGTGAAAGAGTGGCATCGGAGCTAGGTGAAGGGCGGCACTAGAAGGGAGTGGAAGCTGGAGGCGAGCCGAGAGCAGAGAGAGGGGCGGACAGAGAGGGCAATACTAGCTGGGGTCAGCGACGTTGGCTGGTGGTGGTGTCGGCATTAGGGTTTGGTACCAATGAGGATTCTAGCTTTGATACAATGTAGAATTTAGAACAATGATTTGACTTGTCTAGATTGACAGAGGTCATCTTTATTTATAGAGTAATGGATTTGCATGAGAGGAAAGTAGGTGAGAGAGTCAGCACTCTTATCCCCACATACGTTGAACCTAGACATAAACCCATAAAACCCATATTACAACATATTCAATTCTAGAGTAAGGAATTATGAAAAAGAGATAATCTTTCCACAATAATAGCCAAAGTTACATGTGATGCAAGGGAAATAAAAGATGAAAAGAAGGTAAATGTCTACACAACATGCATATCTTCTTGAAGATGGTTTGATTTACCCTTAAATCTCATATGGTTTCTGTAACAAAATAGAAAATAAGCGAAGAAATAAAGGGGGAGAGAGAGAGAGAGAGAGAGAGAGAGAGAGAGCAGAATTGAATCAGTTGGTGCTGCTTTCCTCCTTGCAATTTATATTTATAGAAAATAGAAAACAACTATTAAATAGGATCTAGGACTTTACAAGTTAGAGTCCTTGTCAGAAACTAGAGATAAAGTAAACTCAAAATAGGAAAATGAAACTAACAAGCCTAATTGATAAAGAAAACTAATAAAGCAAACTAATAAACTAACTAGGAGTCCATCAGTCCACATGATTTTAGGACTAACTGCTTTGACTAAGGCTCTCTTTCGTATATATTATAGAATTAATTATATAACATATTATGACAAATGTAATTGTTTGGTATGATTTATGATACTTATTTATATTTAAAATAAATGGCTATAACCTAAAATCTACAAATAGGTTAGAAGGTGTTTATCATTGTTGTGATAATCTATTGTTACTTCTTTATGTCTAGTGGTATTAAATGGTTATTATTCATGTGTTGATTAAGAAAAAGAATAAGTGAGAGTTGATTATTCTCCCACCATCTCACCTTTATTTATAAGAAAAGAGATTACAATCTAATAGGAGTCCTAGAGAAACTAGGAGTTCTAGTGAACTTAGGAAAGAAAGAGTCCTAGTTAACAAAGGAAAATAAAATAGGGAAATAAAACAAATATAATATAAGAGTCCTATATACTAAGGATGGCATTCAACATCATGATTCATAATTTATTCTCACATAACGATTTATTATAAATAACTCATAAACATAAATATAAACTATACCAAAGAGAGCGCAAGTCAAAGTAGTTAGTTAGGTAGCATATTTCATGTCATTACGCTAACAGTTTGCTTCCATGATTTCTACATAGAATAGATGAATGCATCAAGTATGATCCAATATAAGTAAAAACTTTAGAAGTAGTGTGCCCCAAATTATTGAAGATTCGCCTATTATGTTTCTCCTGCTGACTCAAACAAACAGAAAAAGACATCAATTTTTTTTCCTGAAAAATCTGTATACCAGTCCATCAATTGCACCTACATGTTTATTCAATAAGGAATTAAAAAAAAATGCAATTGCACCTACCGAAAAACTTTAGGTAAAGGAATAGAAATACAACTAATGTGGACAGGATTGGGCATAAATAAAGAATATTGAAAACACTAATACAAGGATGGAAGAAAAAGGGAATGGGATGGGAAAAAACGAAAACGTTGACAATGGGATAATTATGGGATAACTTTAGGGAGTGAAGAAGGAGAAAATAGGGAAAAGGGAAGGAAGATATCCAGGAAACCACCAAGAGAGAAAGAGATAACCAAGAGGGGGAGGAGAGAGAAACCAAGAGAGAAATAAAGGGAGTAGAAAGAATCTGTCCCACGGATTCAGAAGGGGGGAAGAGGGAACCGTATCTGTCCACAAGGGAGAAAGAAGCCGAGATAGAGATGGAGGGAAAGGGGTGCTTGCGTACCTGCACAGAGAAAGAGGAGAGATTTGAGAGAGAGAGGGAGCACGAGAGCTATAGTCTCCTTTTTTTTTTTCCTTAATCATCATCTCCTTAATTTCATTAATAAAATTGCCTTTTATAAGGCTTAAATCCTACTTAAAATATGACTCTAAAGACTAAAGAAAATAGAGTTATAAAGTAACTCAAAGACTCAATAATCAGCTACGTCTAGGGGGGAGAATGGGGCCCACAATGACATAAACTAATAAAGTAATCAAAACAGAAACTAATCACATCTAAAGGGAAGAGGCCCACATCTAAAAATAAATAAATAACAAATACATACTAAGTAAACTAACAACTCCTACTTAAGACTCCTAAGCATAATTAAACTCCTAAATAAAAGACTAAATAGCTTTTCAATTAAAAATTACAAATATATCCCAATTAAAATAACAACCTCTAGGATTCCAATCCAACGGATCCCAGCTTGCATCAACAACTCTTGATTAGGAGAGTGAATGATGCCTCTATGTCCTTTTTGTTTTCATTTATAGTTGAAGACATCATATGTAGTTCACATAGTTTGTACTAAGGGAGGGGTGGGTGGGTGGGTGGGTGGGGTGGGAGGTGGTTCTTTCACTTCTTTGGTACTGTTTCAACTGTAACTTCATTCTTTATCGAGAAATTAAATCTTTGTTTTTTTTTTTTGTTATTTCTGATAACGAAAAAAGCCCTTACCTCTATGTGAATCCCTTTCTGTTTTATGACTAAGAAATACTTCATTTTGTATGTTAAGATAAGATAAACCAGAACTCAGATTTATCCTCTAAATGACGAGTATCATTTAGCGATTTCTCTTTGTTTGTCTGATTGAGGTAAATGTTTGTTGTTTTGTAACTAGGTTGGTAGTCATTCTAGTCACAATGGAATGTGATATTTAGAAAAATCACAAGACAAATCTGGGCCATTCATTGTTGTTGTTGTTGTTGTTTTTTTTTTTTTTTTTTTTAATTTTTAAATCTAAAACATTCAAATTTGGGAGAGTGCATAATAATGTATAGAGTACTGGTACACAAGCATGGACATGCTTTATAATGTTTGAAAAAATAACAGACCCTTGAGACAATAATAATTTACCTTTGCAATATTTTAAGCTGGTCTGAACTCATTTGAGCTTTTTGATCTTTTGTAAGCAGGAGCTCTTACTTATCGATGATCTCCTCTCTGCCCTGGTTGGAATTGAGGGTCGATACACTTCAATAAAGAGAGTCCGGGGCAGGGATGACCGTGTAAGCTTCCTGGTTGATGCATCTATGGACTTAGCACTTCAGGTGTGTGTTTTACCATTAATTTTGTTATTGGGTTGGATGAATGCTATTTTAATGGAATAGTTTGAATGAATCCGAAACACTTGAAAACTAGATATGCTCAGCATGGTTGAGTTGAAGGGTCAATTTTTTTAAGTTATAGCTTGCAAAGTTATCATAAAACTCTAGCAAATTTGATGCAGTGGTTGTGTCACAGACCCACAGAACCAGATACTTGAAAACTCAATTGAATGCTCACAAGTCACAATTTGAAAAATGAAGTGTACTTGTATTCCTTTCTTTTTTGGCTGAGCTTTGAGTTTGGGTAGATCTTCACTAGACCTTAAGATGGAAAACGGATCGATTTTATTCTTTGATTTGTTTGGACTAAGCTTGACTTGGCCTGAGAATGTAAATAGGCTGTTCATTCTCTGGTGTAAGATTTCTTTTGGTGATTGAGGAAGTGTTCTATGAAATCATGTGTATTATGCTGTTGTTTGTGTATGTGGAAAGAAAAGAAGAGAAGTGTTTGCAGACAACCCCAGATTTTATGTCGGAGTTCTTGCTTGCATTGGTGGGTACCTTGGAGATTGGTTTTTCTTACAAGACAATTTCAGGGGCAGATACTCAATTCAACCCAACTCAAATAAGCCCTATCCCTACTAATTGTGGTCGGCTACATGCTGAAGGGTTTGGCTAAGGTTTTACAATGTTGGCTGCTGATCTGACGCTCCAACCCTGGGCCTCCTCCTTACAGAGTTAATTTCAGGAGATATATAGAATATGTTTTTCTTACTGGTTTTCTATTATTTATAAACTTTTTTTTTTTTTTTTTTAAATAAGAAAATTTGGTCTTGTTCTTTTGGGTTGCTGAATTTTAGATCAATTGTAATTACATATTCTGCACATCAAATGGAAATGCATTTTGTTGTTGCTGGAAAAAAGGTAGTAAACTACATGTGGTATGTGTAGTGAGGTCTCTTAAGATGATGCTTGTTAACTCATGTGGAAAGTAAGAAACTTTACAGCTATAACTTCCTATACAACGCTATCAAGAAAGGGAAGCAAGACTAGATTTTTTTCCCCTTTTTTTTGGGAGCAATATAGAATTTTATTAACAAAAAACCAGGAGGATACAAAATTGGGAGCCCAAAAGGGAGAACCTAGGACAACAAAAGGATTTCCAGACGAGCTTTTCTTGTGAGTATGATGGGTTACTTCAGTGCCGTAGCACCTGGTACTCGGACATTGGCTCGGGATGTTGGGCATCCTTCCCACAGCTTCTCAAGAAGATCTCGATTCAATTACATGCACTTGCTCGGACATTGGTTATTTTGTAGTGTGACTAGCAGTAGACTGACTAGTAACCCCGGTTTGGAGCATTGGAATGCGTCGCTAGGGATACTAAAGTCTCTTGCATGTTGATTTTGTTCTGGTGTATTCATCCATTGTCTTTTTTTTTTTGGTTTCCATTCGTTTGGATCTCTTCTGTTTCATCTATTTTGTCTGGATCCTCTTTTTCCTCTGAAGAAAGGGAAGGGTAAGGGTCTTCTTTGGTTGATCCCTCTTTTTCCCATTTAATTAAGAGACTCAAGGGAGATCTTATCTACTTTAAAATTAGATAGGTAGGTCTTAGGCATTTACATAAATCTATTTCTAGAGGTACTCGGACAGAATCGGGAAATGGGGAGAAGGATCCTCCTGACATCAAAGACAATAAAGTCCCAGATTTGCATGAAACTTCTAGCTTTGGATGTCCAAGATCTCAAGTTTTGCGCTGATGAAATTTAGAACAATGATTTGACTTGTCTTTGGAGACAGAGGTCAACTTTATTATATAGGCAAAAGAAGTACGAGGGAATAAAAGAAATAAGACCAACCCTAAACAATTATACCCTTACACAAACCAATACTAATATGAACCTATATTACAACACTCCTCCATAAGTTGGTGCATAGATATCAACCATGCCCAACTTGGACATAATAGGATGAAAAGTCTTGCGAGGAAGCCCCTTGTTTAAGGCATCCACTCACTGATCTTCAGACATGACAAATGAAATACAAATGAGATCTTGTTTTAACTTCTTTATGAAGTGATGGTCTATCTCAATATGCTTTGTTTGATCATGCTGAACTGGATTATGGGGAATGCTAATGGTGGATTTGCTATCACAAAAGGGCCGAATAAGAATACACAAATTTTGAAGGAGTCCTTTTAGCCAATGAAGCTCACAAATGCCATGGGCTATAGCCCAAAATTCAGCCGTTGCATTGGAACAGGCAACCACATGTTTCTTGCTCCTTCAGGTAACCAGATTTCCACCCACCAGAGTACAATAACCAGAAGTAAAACATCTATAATCAGAAAAGCCAGCCCAATCAGCATCAGTGTAGGGCTCGATACACATATGCTCATGAGGAGACAAAAGTATGCCTTGACTAGGAGCAAACTTCAAATAATGCAGGATCCGATACACAGCTTTTAAGTGCCTAGAGTAGGGTCATGCATGTATTGACTGAACATGCTAACAGCAAGGGTAATATCTGGTCTAGTATGAGAAAGATAAATCAAATGACCAACTAACCTCTGATAACCTTCTTTATCAACAAGCTCACCATCCTTTTGTGATAGACGAGAATTGGCCTCAAGAGGAGTGTCAGCCGGTTTGCACCCGAGCATCTCCAGTGTCAATAGGTCAAGGGTACTTTCGTTGAGAGAGGAAGATACTTTGATTGGATCGAGCAGCCTCAATCCCTAGGAAATATGTAACTAACTCAAGTCTTTAAACTCAAACTCAGTACCCAAAAAGGTTTTCAATCGAGTGATTGCAGCAACATCACTTCCCGTAACCACTATGTCATCGACAGACACAATGAGAACAATAGTTAACTCACTAGCCTTTTAGATAAACATAGTGTGATCAACATTACTGTGTTGGTAACCCATTGATATCATGACTCTATGGAAGCATCCAAACTAAGCTTAAGGAGATTGTTTTAGGCCATACATGGCTCGTTTCAATTTACATACCTTATCGGATGTTTGTGGTCTAGTGAAACTAGGAGTGATGTCCATGTACACCTCCTCTTCTATTTCCCCATAAAGGAATGCATTTTTTTACATTTATTCACTATGCAAGAAAAAAGGACTCAAACAGTGTTCAACTTTTACAGGAGCAAAAGTTTCTTGGTAATCAATGCCAAACGTTTGAGTATAGCCTTTGGCGACTAACCTCGCCTTGTATTTGTCAACTGTGCCATCAATTTTTTGCTTCACTATAAAAACCAATTTTGCAGCCTACTGGTTTCTTCCCCAGAGGAAGAGTAACAAGGTCCTAAGTTTAATTTTTGTGAAGAGCCTGCGTCTATTCCATCATTGCGGCCTTTCATTTAGGATCAGCTAAAGCTTCCTACCAGTGTGTAGGAATGGAAATAAAGGACAAGGAATAAACAAAAGCATGAAAAGGGGGTAATAGTGACTTATAGGATACAAAGTTAGAAAAAGGATGTTGAGTATAGGATCTAACACCCTTTTTGAGAGCAATTGGTAAACCAAAAGTAGGATCTAAAGTAGGCTCACCAGATGGTGGAGGAGGAGTAGTACTCAGATTTGGAGGTGACGATTGGTCTGGTGCAGTGGTAGTGGTTTGTTTTCTTGCTGCCATTTTAACCTGGAGCGAACAAACACCTTTAGAGGAGGAACCGAGGGCTGTGGAGTAGGAGCCATAGGATCCAAATCCTAAACAGAAACACAATATCTGTATCGTCATCTGGAGCATCAAGAGCCATGAGTGCAACATCCAAGACAATAGTCGTAAGATCTCAATAGAAGAACCAAACACATTGTGATTCCTAGGTTGACACTGAGAGGGGGGGTTGAATCAGTGGCTACTAAAAATCCTCCTCGCAGCTGTGTAGTTGCCCAAACAAAACACACACTGTTGCTAAGAGCTGTCTGTTAACACTTTGTTGCCTTGAGCTGACTAGGGTAGTAGTTCACACACTCATCCTGTTAAACACATTTAGTGTAATACACCATGCCACACACCTATAGGTATCCATATCAGAGGCTTGGCCTACCAAGTGTGTACGCCAAGCCTGCAATCCACGCACTTCATATACAACATATACAGTCCCATCCACATGACACATTGTAACGTGGTTTACCAACATCCACTGTGATGGCTAGTCGACGGGGCAATACCCTAAACCAGGGTTTCGTATTATACCCAAAATGCTACTCAGATAGTATTCTGCTGCTACAACAACTGGGTGCTATACCACCAATGTAATCCAAGTTGCAACTTGGGATTTTGGGCAACTACCCTTAATCCTGTTAAGCCTCCACTTGATAGGTTACGATGAATAATAAGTGGATTGATTACAAACCCTTCAGTACATCACAAACATATCAATATAGGGTTTGTGCGCGTGATTACCTTCCATGCGTGATCATGGCATATGTAGAGCTCACCAAGCAAGCTTTTCTACCTCTCTAATGGTAGTGGGTGTCTTTCTTCACCAAGAATAAGAGTTGTCACTCTCCTAATGCGTTTTCCATAACCGTGACTGCATGGGACGCTTAATACATCGTCTTAGTCCTCTCCCTTAGCTTCAGTAAAACATTGATGGCCAGTGGGGGTAGGTGGAAGTCATACACACTCACCAAAGTGTTCCAAATCAAGGTTTTCAACAGAAATTGCACTTTTTTTTTTCTCTCAAAAGCTCTCAAACTCAGTTCCAGTGTCTTCTACTTTGAAAATGGAGTTCAGGAGAACTTGAATCACCTCGATCGGAGCTCGGACGGCTCAGATATTATCATCTGAAGTTCGGCCACTCAGATTAGTTTAAATGGAATCTTGGAAGCTTATTTGGTGCACTACGACGCTCGATAGCATTGCCGCCTATCGTACAGTACGCCATTGTTGAGCGCTGATTGGCGCATACGGCATCTTCTCGTATCTGCCGTTGGATTTGTCAGTGAAAAGCGGGAAAGCCTGATAGCCGTCGGATCAGACAGATTGCGTCATGGGGCGTCAGCGCAGATCCTGACCATGGGATCGAGATCTGATCTGCCGATGCATCACACTCGCGCCACACTGGAACACCGCCTCCGCTGACCGTTGATTGGTCAGAAAAGGGTCTTACAAATTTGGCTGTCGGATCTGTCGGTGAAAGGCTGGATTTTGTGTCGGTAGTCGAATCTTTATCCAACACGTCACTGAGTGTCGGTGATGATTACGACCGCAGGATTCGGATTTGCGTCGCGATCTTTCATGTACCCACGCAACAGAGAATCGTGGAGTATCTTCAATATGTCGCTGCGCATCATTTTAACTTGTGGATGACCTTTGGTGTTGCTCGCGATGGTGTCTTGACGCACCACATGCAACAAACTGGATCCTGCCTTAATCTGAGTCGTCTGAATAGGATCTAAGCAACGTGGCTCAATCTGAACCCTTGTTTTGGAATCTCCTTCTTTTCAGATGGACCAAAATGCCCATGCCTTTGCGCCAAATACCCCTGGTGTGCACTAAGGTCCAGACATTGCGGGGGCATGCCAGCTGGGGCTTGCGAGGTGTGTGCTCGGCTACCCTTGCGGGCTTGCGCAAGTGCTGGCAGTGCTGTTGCTGCCCTGCATGCTTGCTGCTTGGCTGCTGTGTACGCGGTTGGCCTGCTGGGCATGGCTACTGTGCTTGCAGCTGTGCTGGCCTAGCCTGCTGCACCTGGGCTGCCTGTGCTGGTCGTGGCTGTTGCCATGCTGGCCTGGCCTGTTGCTAGGGTGGCAAGCCACCACAGGTGGGACCCACTTGGTCCCCACCAACTTTCTTTCTCTTTTTTCTGTCCCTTCTTTTTCTCTCTTCTTTTTGGTCTTCAACTACACATGGAGCCTGTTGACTGTCCACTCTGTCTGCTGACTGTCTACATTGCCTACTGACAATCTCTCTCCTCCATATCACTCTACCAACTGTCTAGAGGTTGCCAAGGTTGCCAACAATGACAATACACACAAAGTTGTTCTCAACTACTCAACTTGGTCAAGGTTCCAACACACATCTTCATGAAAACTAGACTCCCCTTGAAGAGGTTCAGGAGTGGGGAAAAAGGCCTCAAGTTTCATAGAAGGCCACATCCACATAGACAAACATCCAGCAGGAGGACGGATGATAACATTTGTACTCCTTTTGGGTTAGAGAGTAGCCGTAAAAAATACACCGGTGGCCACAGGGGTCAAGCTTGCCATGCTATTTGTGATTACGGCCAATACACACAACCAAAAACCTTTGGAGGAACAACAAATGTCAAAGTGCCAAGGAGTACCTCCAGCAGATGCCAGTTCTTGCGTTCAGCCAGCTGTTTTGAGCAAGAGTGTCAACACAAGTGGTCTGATGAATAATTCCATGCTTAGCTAGGTAGTAATGAAAAGAACCATTGACATACTCCTTCCCATTATTTGTATGGAGGATGGCAACCTTTGTATCATGTTGGGTTTGAATCATCCGATGAAAGAGTGTGAAGCAGGGAAACGCCTCACTCTTGTGGCGCAATGAATAAATCCATGCGAGATGAGTATGGTAGTTAGTGAAGGTCACAAACCATTTATAGCTAGTCACAAAGACACAATGAGGAGGGCCCCAAACATTGCTACATCCCAGATTGGACCATAGCGTATTCCTGCTTCAAAGAAGGAAAATGGTCACTACTTAGAACATTGGCACAAGTTTTTTTGAACTTCACATTGAGGCCAGCCAAAAAAATATAGACAGGAAACTTGTCCTCCTACTTGGCAAATTCATTGCATCCGTGGAACAAGGGGTAGAGAAGGCTTCATAATAATCCAATCCTGGCCACATGCCTCTCAACTTAGAATAATACTGAGACAACGTCAACTCCTTCTGCTTAGTATCATGAATCTTCTTTTGAAGTTCGTCCACTTGTGCATCATTCTCTACCTGTGAGTATGTATCTTTTGCGGCCTTCCATATGCTGGCAGCTGAATCTAATAATAAATAGCCCCGAGCAATATTCGGATCCATAGAACTAATGAGATATGACATCACTAGATAGTAGACAGATCTCCATTTACTTTGATTTGTGCATTAGTAGTGAGCTTCTTAGCATCCCCTGTAAGGTGCCCTGAGAAACTATAGAAAGGAAGCAGGAAGAAGACCACATCAAATAATTATTCTCATCCAATTTAATGGAACAAACAGGGAACGAAGGAAAGCCATAGAAGCTCCGATCGTTAGAGCCCTCGGGAACAGTTGATGCAGTTGTGACGTCCAACATGGTCTAGGATTAGAGAGCAAAGGAGGAAAAATAAGATCACTTTGAATAGGGCATAGCCGAACCAGGCTAATCAAACATTTTTCAGGAAACATTCCATTTCGGCTGAATGGCAAGAAAATGTGAGAGCAAGACATGGGGAATCACAATTAATAACCCTTGGTGGAAACCTTGATCACGGAAGGGCAGCCAAGAGGCTGTGCTAAGAGAGGGATGCCGCTAGAAGGAGGCAGTGGGGGTGCTAGGGTACAAATGGCGAGGAGGAACCTGGCCCTAATACCATGATGAAATTTAGAATAATGATTTGACTTGTCTTTGGAGACAGAGGTCAGCTTTATTATATTGGCAAAAGTAGCACGAGGGAATAAAAGAAATAAGATCAACCCTAGGCAATTATACCCTTGGACACAAACCGGTACTAATATGAACCCATATTACAACACACGCCATCCAGATGCGGTAAATGGTCACAGACTCACACATAGAACAAGTTTTCCAAGAATATTACACGACGACTTTCCTTTGAAGGCCTTTGATTTCTCTCCATTCTCTTTCAAAAAATTGGATTTGTATCGAAGAAGGCCAGGAATGAGGATCAATTTTGGAAGTAAATAGGCAAGAAAAAAAGTAGTAGTGGGATATTCTCC
This sequence comes from Protea cynaroides, assembly GCA_028583415.1. NCBI lineage: Eukaryota > Viridiplantae > Streptophyta > Magnoliopsida > Proteales > Proteaceae > Protea > Protea cynaroides. Next base: position 12,770,376 of record CM053276.1, on the reverse strand, counting down.
ATGGCAGACCAGCAAAAACAGCAATTTGCTGTTGAGGAGACCCTCTTTTGGAGTAGATAGGTTCCAGTTGAAAGGGAGTGGGTCATGGATCTCCAGACAATGAAGCTGTGGCGGGAAAGATGGCCCCGTAACCAGGTGACATCAGACTAAATCACCTGTTGTTTAGTCCATAACTCATCCAACCGAGTTGATTGTTTAATTAGTTCTCCAGAAGGGTAGATCACCCTGCATTTAGGAAAGTGTCTCGTGGATTTGAGAATTATTAATTTTTTTGATTTCCAGGGTTTGTTTTATGGTTTCTTTATTTATTTTTCTTGTTGAAATAAAGCTTCCTTATTTATGATGCTTCCAACTTTAAATCTGTAGTTAACAACTCCTCCGAGTCTCCTGTCCGGGGTAGTTTTAAAGGGCATATTGATTGCTTTTGGTACATAGCTTAGTTACAACGTCACATCATTGTCTTTGTGCTTGGGGCAATGATGCAGCTGGTGAGGTATTAACCGAGTCGCGCCAATTGCTGGTTGAAAACTATTTCCAGACCCCCTCCTCGGCCTGGGTTCAGCCCACAGCTGTCGAGAATTTCTGGAAGGGTTCCCTCTGAACAAGGGGTAAAGCAACTACCCCCCCCCCCCCCCCCAAAAAAAAAAAAAAGAAGTTCACACCATTGTTAAAGTCTAAATTATTGATGCAGTTGTTCCCTTACGCCAGATCTGCCTACATTTTCACACCAAGTGCCATTGTAATATATTTATTGGACAGTTGCCTGTAGGTCCCCATTGAAATTGGTTAGGGATCTTTAGATGGAAAACTGGCTTTCGACACTTCGACTGGCCAAATATTATTTTCCTTTTTCTGGAGCATAGTTTAATCACAGTCTCACACCATTGTTAAAGGCTAAGTGAAAGCTCCAGTGGTCCGTTGCTTGAAATCTGCCTACATTACAGACAAAGAGCCACTGTCATATCTTTCTCTGACCATTTCTCATAAGTCACCAGAGAAAGGCTAGGAATCTTAACAGAAATTGGCTTGAACACTTTGGCTAACCAAGGATTAATTGTTTTCTGGGTTATTGATGATCCACCATTTAGTTTTAGCAAATATATGCTTCTATTTCTAACAAACCTGGAGCCAGGATTTTTACAGAACTGAATTCTGAAAATTTTCACTTATCCCTCTTTGCATATTACACTGTAGGGCACCGGTCACCAAGTTTGACCATGTGAGGTGGTGCTTGTTAAAATTGGTTTGGCTTCATATTAAACTGATGCCTATTCAAGGTGGTGTATGGTTGCTACATGCCTACATTGCTTTCAAAGTGACATCAAACTTACTCTCTCCTATGAGAGGAATCTTTTTAATGTTGGAAACAATGTCAGTTTCTGCAAAGTTATTTTAGCTAAGTTAATTCCATTTCCTGGTCACCAACCATCTGCTATATCACATACCTCAGCATGTAGTTCCACATTCGCTTTGGATTTTGTAAGGCTGTACAGAGATTGAATATCAATAGACATTAGTTATCATCTGCTGTCAAAATGTGAAGAGACCTTGATCAAGTACCAAAATAATTCTATTATGGATTTTAAGGTTGGTATTGGGCCTTGGCTCATCCACAAGCTTGTCTGAACCAGATTGCTTTGGATTGGTCAATTACACAAATGATCAGTCAACCCAATCAGCAAAAGGCCGATACTGCCAGTAGATCGACTGCTCTAATTTGTATAATAGATCAGTTTGGTCCAGTCTGATACCAATACAGGTTGGCCAATCTGGATTTTTCTTATATTTATGGTGCGATCCTTAAAACCTTGGTTTCAAGTGATTTGGGAATTGGGCTTGAGTTAAGGCCTAGCCCTCGAACCTTGTATGGAACTGATAATGACTTCTAATTGCAGGAATTGGCAAAGCGTATATTCCCTTTGTGTGAGAACTTTTTGTTAATCAACCAGTTTGTTGAGTCAAGGTCACAATTCAAAAATGGCCTCGTCAATCATGCCTTTGCTGCTGCACTACGGGCACTCCTTTTGGTAGATATATCTGTATTCCATTTCATTTGATTAGTTATTATTCAATTTCATTTGATGATTTGATTCATGTTTGTTTCTTTTACGATGGAAACTGGAAAGGGATATTGTTGCTGCTTCTCATCTAATAATTATTTTAAATTCCAAGACAGGCAGGCCGTTTTGTTTATGAAAATATAAAATTGGAACCCTAATCCCTGATTGCGAGTTTTAGCTATTTCCCATTTGATTTTTGTTTTTGATTATGAAAGAATAAAAAATATAGAAAAACAGTGAGACAAATTAAATTGGTGGTTGATGAAGGGTTAAAGGACTTGATCTTAGAAGGATGGTTGAATTAATGTGCCGTTCAACCAATAAGTCATTTTTATACTATAATTGGGCCTCAACGTGCTGCTTCCTACTCTTGAAACTTATAACCTCATGTATTTTTTCTTTTGAGTTTATTAATAATCACTAAAACTGCACAGAGGTAAATGCAGCTCCTAAATGCACAATGGACAAAAGAACGAAATTGTAGCCTATCTTTGCTTTCCGAATCTTCACTCTGATCAATGGCAGCTGTGGGATTCTTCGGCAGCAGTAGGGCAAGGTTTTAGCTACCGATATGATACACTCACAATACGATAACTATAAACATTGTATCGATACTTTCCATTTCCTTTCACTTGACGATTTACTGAGTGGAAGAAGTGATAACTGAGTGATGCAGTCCAAGGACCAGCCAGTAGTGGACCAACCCAAGGATTTGTCAACATGGGCCCCCAACGCACACTGTTCACGTGAACACTGTTCACGTGAACACTGTTCACGTGAACACTGTTCACGCAGTACTGTTCACGTGAACTGTACCAACAGCAGCAGTTAGAATCTTTTGGTTAGTTTGCTAATTTTTAGTTTACTTATTTCCATTGTTTAGTTTCCTAAAAATTAGGCTAGGTAGTTTAGAAGTCTTAGTTGCTTGGAGATTAAGACTTGCCTAAAATTTAGTTTCCTAATTCCAGTTTTTAGAAACTTTTATATTTCTATGTTTTAGAAACTTCCTAAGTTATAAAGGAGTTTTAGTTTTTCCAAGTTTAGTTCTTTCCTATTTTATTTGTAATGTTTCAAAGCTATAAATAAAGAGAATGCAGGCTGGCTGCAGTAGAACTTTTCCAGAAAAATTAGAAATCAATTAATTTCTGGTTGAGTTTCACAACCATGTGAGACTCAACCTCTTGTTCTTCTTTTCCTTGCAATTCCTGTGTTTTCTTTGATCTAGATTTGCTATCCCTTGGTTGGCGACACTGTTTCTAGAAGCCTCATCAATTTCTTTGGCTGAATTAAAATCAAATCACACAATTACAGTGGAGCTGTCCAGAGCCAGGCGCTACCAGGTCCAGCCTACTTGTGGGCCCCATAACTTCCTCAGCTTTGTTTCGATCTTCTTCAACTTTGGAGGGTTGTTCATAATTGTTATAAAGACCATTCAACCCAAGTTTCATCAGTTTCTGACGGATAGATTTCAAGATAAGTAATTATTCCTATTACTTTTCTCTGCAGAATTTTGTATTGGACATAATTAAAATCCTGCAGCAAAGAGAGCTTGTTAATTTGAGATGTCTTAACCCCTTTGCCATCACTGAGAGTCTTCAATTTGTAAATATCAGTGGGTATCCTATCCAAGGTTTAAAATCTCGGGTTTCGGAGGAGTCTCGGCCTCCTCCGAAACCGAGATCTCACAGTGTATTTTGTCCGAGGCTGTCTCGGTGGCCAAAATACATTTTTTAGGTTTCCAACTTCAGGGGAACCTCATTTTTACATACATAAACACATTTAGAGTATAAAATGGTAAAAATAATAACACTTTGTGGTTGTTTGGGTTTACACCCATGTTTTCACAGTCAACGCTAAAGTCTATTGTAAATTTAGGCTAATATTAGCTATTATATTCAATCAAATATGGCAAATGAGACAACAACATAATGCATTAGGGGAAAGAGAAACAAAATAACACTTCATTATAAATCATTACATCATAGTTCAAATATTCAATATTGAATGATCCCATAGTCCCCCTGTGCCCATAATCCACAATTCCACAATCCTCATACAGATACAATGTCTAGTAATACGTAGAGTGTCGTGGATGATCCATCCTACTATCATCATACATCTGGGAAAGCTATCGATGCAAATTGTCTTCCAACTGAGCAACATAATCTTCCCACGACATTCTTGATGCAAAGTAGTTCTGGTAGTCTTGCACATGATTCATAAATTCAACATCAGTAGCTGTCCGAAGGATACCTATCTTTGGGAAGAATGGAAAAACTTCTGAAGTAGTACTCTGGTGCGTAGACTCTTGCGGAGGTACTGATGGAATAGAATAGAAGTTGGTTGATCCACTCTGACTCTGTGTCTGTGCTCTTATATCTAAACCATCGTTGAAGGAAGAACCATATGCAGTCGCAGTGGGATAGGGGACGAAGTTGATATCAACATAATCATTTGAGGTGTATGTTGAACCAGTGCTATATCCAGGAAAATTCCACTGCTCCTGTCCACTGCAGTAATTGCTATTCTCCTCCATACTCAATCCTCGTAAGCTAGTAGAGAGGCTATTAATGTCGACGTCCATCATGCTACTGCAATCAGCATCTTCATCATGTTGAGATTGGGAATGATACTGAGGCCTACGCGAATACGAAGTTGGTTTACGTGATGAGGATGGTGCACGTGCACCATGGTCATCATCTTGTGTTGTATGAGTGTACTGGTTCTCCCTAGTGTATCTAACAGGTGATGCTTATGGCTCTGGATCAGCCCCAATATTGACAATAATGGCTCGACCTCCACCTGGGTCTCCACGCCCACCCCCATGATCACTACCACTAGCTCCACTACCACTCTAACTTCACTCAGGATCATCTGTATCAGTGCCAGCAAGAGGGTCAAATGGCACGGGTGACTGTATTGGGACTCGACCATCTTCTGAGAATAAAAACTCGTCGACATCAGTATCTAAATGGTTAGCCAAATGGGAGTCAGACATCCCCCCGGGCTCGTCCATTACAGGTACTCCTCTGTCCCGCACCCACTCCACTAATGGATCTTCCTCTTCAGAGTCAAGCTAGAAGATGTTGGCGAGCTCGAGCGGGTATCATCCTCCTTATCATGGAACATGTTTTGCACCCTTAGCCTCATGTTGTAATGCACAAAGACCAAGTCATTTAGCTGTTGGGAGCCAAGTCGATTCCGCCTCTTTGAATGAATGAGGTTGAAAGTACTCCAATTTCGCTCACAGCCAGATGCAGAGCATGTCTGAACTAACACTCTACTTGCTATCTTCTTCAGAGCAGGTGCATCTTTACCATACAATACCCACCATTCAGCTGCATAAGAACAATGACATATTTTAATTTCGTTTGTCACTTAAACGTAATACATAAAACATAAGATAATTTAATTTCGTATGTCATTTAAATGTAATACATACACGGATCACTTTTGTCACGTCCAGCCACTGCAGCGGGGAACCTAAAACTCCCACGGGCTTCCCTGAAGGTTTTAATCTACACACAATCGAAAACTTGTAAATATTTGTAATTACAATATATAGTTTTGCCATATTTCCAGTAATTGAAGCACACAACTCACCTCTAGGTTTGCCAATGCCTGTGCTTGGGGATCTGGCTCCAACTTTGCAACCACTAGCTTCACTGTCTCAATGAGTTATGCGTTCGTCCCAAGTACATGCGTATATTGGTACTTGGGGTTCAAATAGTATGCTGAAATATTTGACAGTGGACACATGGTTAAAGCAAATAAAAATTATATTGGTACATAAGTAATACTAAAGTTAATACATCATCAAATTTACTCATCAGTCTTATGCAATGGATGCATGAGTTGGCTCTCCCATCGGTCATTGATGATCTTTATGTAATTTTTGTAGCCGCGAGGTATCAAAGCTTTAACACGTACTTTCAATGCGTCCACAACAGCATAAAGAAGTGGCATGGTAGGTTTTTGCTCAGTATTTACCAATCTCAACACCTGCACTACAGGATGCACAACACCCTGACTACCACCTTCACATTTGCCAAAATTCCTGTGAAGCGATGGTACTCTGTGCTTCCACTCCCTGGGAGGTAGCTTATTGTCTCCACGAAAATCAATCCTCAGATGCAAACATCGATTTGAGTCTGGTCATCTTCGCCTCAAAGCTCTTCAATGCTATGAAGTTTGTAGCGAATCTTGTGATGTCTGGTCTGACCAAGTCCCCCCTACATCTCTCCCTGAGCATGTTCAAGGAATAACCATGGTTGTAGATGAAAGTGGTTACTTGTCTTGCTTGCTCAACCACTCTCTTGACTTTACTTATCTTGCCCATGTCCTTCAACATCAAATCAATACAATGGGTAGCACATGGAGTCTAGAAGAGATTGTAGTCGACATTGTTCATTAACATCTCCCTTGCCTTATTAAAATTGCTGCCGTTGTCCGTCACAATCTGAATAACGTTCTGAGTCCCACCTCAGCCACCACCTCTTGCAACAGCCCATAAATATAGCCTGCATCTTTTACTTCAGCTGATGCATCAACAGACCTAAGTAACACCGTCCCTCCCATCACAGTAAACCATGAAGCTGATGATGGATTTTCTGGTAAGACCAATCCAACCATCACACATAATAGTTACTCCTAAATCTTTCCAATTCTTCTTCTGGCCTAGAATCCAGTTGTAATTCCTTCTTATGTTGAGACAAATAATGAGTCATTAGCTCATATTGATTTGGCCCTTTAATCCCTGTACCTGCCTCAGCAACTGCATTTAGCATGTTCTGAAAGAAAGGGCCTGTGGTGGCGTTTGCTGGGATGCCATGATAAAACGACCACTTAGAGTAAGAATACCCTACTGACTCCCTATTCTTTCCCCCAAACATTGCTTTTATTTTTTTCTGCTTGCTACCTTGCTTTGTAAAGACTCCGGGATCTTGCTCTAGAACTTGAACGTAATCATCCCGTCCCCGTGGCTGAGGCACAGGTTCTTCCCTTCTACTTCGTGATCTAGAAAACCAAGAACCAATCCCTTTGCTCCGTCTCTGTGGCTCAGGCTCAGCAAATCCACTACCACTGCCACCTGCTCCAGATGTACCTGCTCCTACCCGTCTCCTTTCCGCATCTGATCTGACGGTTTCTTTACTAGCCAGTGTCGCATGGCGCATCTGTCTTGCCTCTGTCTCTGTCATATTCTCTACATCCCATCCCTCAGCCTCATGTTCCTCACTGGATTCTGGTATGATGCCTCGAACTGCCTCCTCAAACTGCTGTTTTTCTCTTTCCATTGCTGCCCTCCTCTGCATCCCTCCCCTCAACTGTTCTCCTATAGCCCTGGATATCTCCACAAAACACTGTGGGCATTTGGAAATATCTTTGCCCAATCCACTCAAGTGTTGCTTTAGTCTTGTGATGCCGCCAGATTGAAGCTTCTTCCCACAAAAATTACACTGGGTTTTCTTCCTATCACCCTGAAGGGCAGACCCATACTGCCATGCAGGGTCGGTTCGGGAACCAGTACTGTCGCCCCCATTGCTTGCCCCAGAACTTGGTCTCAAAATTTCCAAGCACGGTTTCATAGAAAACACAATCTTCAATAACCATACAAACTTGAACACAGCAGAATTTACATTTCAAAAATTTTCTCATATTTTAAATGCTACCAGAACATTTTTCCTTATTTTTTCCTATTTTATAGCATTTTTAATCATTTTTAAATTAATTTTTAATTGCTGGAAATTATTTATTTAATATAAATAATTCAAAAAAAACATACAACAACCGAAATTGAAATCTGAAATCGTAGGACAGTAGATCGGTCAACGGTGATTAACATATAAATAGATCATCATCATCAAATGAGTAATAATAATAATTATTTTAAATTTTAATTGCTGGAAATTTATTTTTAAATGCAAATAATTGAAAAAAATACCAACAACAACCGAAATCGAAATCTAAAACTGTAGGACAGTAGATCAGCCAATGGTGTTTAACATATAAATAGGTCATCATCATCAAATAAATATAAATAATAATTATTTTAATTTTTAATTGCTGAAAATTAATTTTTAAATACAAATAATTGAAAAAAAAATTTACAATAACTAAAATCGAAATCTGAAACCGTGAGCTTGTAGATCGGGCTCACGTATCTAACATATAAAAATTTCATTACATTCTAGAAATTTTTTTTTCTCCCTCGTAGTCTCATGTAAAAATCTCATTTTTCGGCAAGAAACTTACCTTTAACAGTTGATATGAAGCTCCTACAGCAACCCCGCAGTCCGAAGCACCACTCGTTACAAGTTAAAAGTCCAAACAAAGAAAGAATGAGGAAGAAATGAAAAAATCTTCAAAAAACTAAGAAAGAAGAGGAAGCAGCAGTTCTCGGTCGAGCTCGACCGAGAACAGTGACTTCTCTCTTTTATAAAGAGAAAAAAAAAAGCGAAAAACAATTTCTGGCCGAGAAATTTGCGAGAAATGGCGAGAAATGTCGAGATATGGCGAGATTTACCGAGATCTCGGCGAGATTAGGTATCTGCAAAGACGAAAAGGGTTATCGACCCTGTTTTCGTCTCGGCTAATGGCGAGAATGGCGAGATCGGCGAGATCTTGCTGAGATTTTGTTCCATGATCCTATCATATCAGTATCAGTAGCTACCGATGCCAATACTTTAAACCTTGAGTAGAGGTACAGGAATGCCCCATGTCCCCCTACCTCTTACCCTCATTGTGGAAGTTCTTCCTAGGAGTTTGCAAGTCAAGGCAGCCCACAAAGGCATCGACTTCTTTCCGAACTGCAAGTCTATCAAGCTGACCCACCTTGCCTTCGTGGATGATATTATGATCTTCTTCAAGGCAATCTCCAAGTCTATTTGCTCCATCACTAGATTCCTCATATCTTTTGGTGCTATGTCTGGGCTCCTTGTCAACAGTAAAAAATCTTCAATTTTCTTGCAGGAGTTGACGACGAGACCAGATAGCACCTGAGGAACATTTCTGGTTTCACCGTGGATTCCATCCATTCCTGTTAGATATCTGTGCCTTCCATTGATCTTGACAAGATTATCTGCCCACTTGGTTCTCAAATATGGAAGGTGAGATTCCTCTCCTAAGTCCTATGCAGGTTGGTTAGAGCTGGTTAACTCCTTATGCAAAGCTCTTATCTTTATTGGACATGGTTTTTTTTTTGGCTCCCTTGCTCAGTCTCCCAAAAGATTGGATCTTTGATGAGTGTTTTCCTTTGGAATGGGTCCAACTGCAACAAGTTCCTTCACAATGAGCTGGGCCTCTGTTTCCTTCCTAAACAAGAAGGGAGCCTAGGGCTAACGAGAGTTAAAAAGGTCAACAAAGCATGCAACCTCAAACTGATTTGGAGAGTGGCGGTCAAGAAGAATAGTATTTGGGTGGACTGGCTCTATGCTAGGTATGTCAAGAAGGATTCTTTTTGGACGGTTTCTTGCGGGAAGGATACTTCTTGGGCATGGAGGAAAATTTTGCATCTCAAACTTCTAATCACTGAAATCATCAAGTCTAGAAATGATGACGGAGCTTCCACCCTTCTATAGCTGGATAACTGGCACCTCCATAGAGTCCTTGTCCACAAATATAGGGAAAGGATTAGACTTGACCTAAGTCGCGATAGATTGGCTCCCGTTTCTTCCATCATCCATGACAGATTGTGGAGACTGGGACGGTTCTCCTCTCACAGACTGTCTCAAGCTTGGTCTTCTCTCTCCTTTAGGCTTTATCTCTAGAAGGTCCCTGAGATCTTGTGGTGTGGAGTGTGACATCTTCTGGTATTTTTTCCGCCTCTTCATCTAAGAACCTCGTTCGATCTCGGGCTGCTACGGTTCCATGGTACGATGCTATTTGGTTGTAGGGCCAAATCCCTTGTCACAACTTCATTGTTTGGAGGACCATGACCCGATCTCTTCCAACAAGGATCTTCCTTCTTTAGAGGCATATTCCTGCTTCAGCCAGGTGCTGTCTCTGTTGGTCAGCCCCTGAAGACATCCTCCTCTTCTTTGCTTGTCTGTTCTCGGCCTGTATTTGGGAAGGGATCTTCAACCATTGTTGGCCTACCAAAAGTTGGGTCCAGGTTTTTAAGAAATAATGGAGATGGATACGCAATGCTTTCAAAGGGAAGATTCCATGAGACTCAGTCGGCACACTAGCTTTCTACGTGACAATTTATCGTATTTGGATGGAAAGAAATCTTAAATCCTGAACCTCCAAGGCTAGAAGCTTTAACCAAATCTGGGATGCAATTGTTTTTTAACTTTGGGGAATTGTAACTGCAATTCCTAGATTCTGCCCAGACTCTCCTAGAAATATTTATCATTAATGTCTGGGATCTACCTATCCAATCCTAATGTGGATAGGATGTCCTTTGTTTATTTTGTGTAGTGCCATTTTGTTCTAGTCTTGTGCTGTCTATTTGGTTGCCCAGCCCTATATTCTCCTAGGGTTTTGTTAATATAATTATTTATTCACCCAAAAAAAAAAAAAAAACCATGAACCCTTTTGGTGCAGATCATAATCTTGAAACCTTTTTAAAGTTCAAGTGGATATTGAGCCAACATATTTATAAGTTTGAACACATGTTAGCTTACATCTGATAAGGATTGAATGTATCTACTTTCCCAGCCTTGTCCAAACACATCTATGGCATGTCAGGATAAGGAGCAATTGCTACTTATACTACTGTGATAAAGAAATTGCTAGAATCTCTTATGGACAGATTGCTCATTCTTCTCATTTGACTTGCTTTCAAGCACGAGCACATATGCCTTCACAAGGAATGCAAGCTTCAACCCTTCTGTTGTGGATCATGCTTTTTAAAACAGCTAAAAGATTAAAAGTTCTTTCATAAATTTATCACCTCCGAAAAATTGAAGAGCCAACCTATTATCGCATACATTTGATAAGAATTGGAAGGATCTACTTCATCAACCTTGTTCATGCATATCTGTTTCAAATTTCTACTATTGCTACTGCAAACTCTATTACTATTACTACTACTACTACTGCTTCTTTTGCTGCTTCTGCTAACTCTGTTACTAAAGTTGGTAGTTTGATATTGCACCTGCATTTACTACGTCATCAGTCTTTGTATATGTCCAAAACTCAGGAAAAATTTCTTTGTCAGGATTACCAGGCTATGGTGGCACAGCTTGAACACCAATTCCGGCTTGGAAGACTCTCTATACAAGGATTCTGGTTTTTCTGTCAGGTTCGAGTTTGCCATAAATCTATCTTTTACTACAAAATTTTCCTGGATATCCTATCACTAATTTTGCTATGCTTTCCAGCCAATGATGGGTTCAATGCAAGCTTTGTCCACTGTGATACAGAAGGCTTCAGCTAATAATTTCATGGGTTCTACGGTTCTTAACCTCTTGCAAAATCAGGTTCTACTTTTTCTCTCAGTAACTTCAAGTTCTTTCAAGTACACTTTGGTGAAGCTTTCTCTTGTGATGTTGCATGTCCTTATATTGTCTAAATTACTTAAATGTTTATTATTTTCATTTTCTCAGTTATCATTGTGACTCTTGCTAATTTCAGGCCAAGGCAATGGCTGGTGATCACGCGGTGAGATCATTGCTGGAGAAGATGACACAGTGTGCAAGTTCTGCATATCTTGGTATATTGGAAAGGTATTTGCTGTTGGGCAGCATATTTCCAAATGTACTCTTGCACTCCTCTGTCAATTTGATTTGCTAAAGGTTTTGTATACTCATGATTATGAATGCCAATTTTAAAATTAATATTGGAACTGAAATTATAAGTTGACATTCCAAGAAGAAGAGTCTCATCTGCCTGTTTGGTCTTGGGGAAAGCATTGAAGAGTGGTTTGAGTTGTCACATCACCATCTTATTGACTTCTAAGCTTTGGACTTTTAGACTTAGAGTTACAGTAGGATTTATGTTTCCTAGTTATTTATGTTTCTTAGTTTTCTAGTAGTTTATCTTTCCTAGTCTTGATAGAAGACCTATGGACGTAGTCTTTTCATTGTATTGTAATTGCTCTTTTCCTATTTAATGAGATCACCAGTAAGAGGAGAGACTCACAATCTCTCTCTCTCTCTCTCTCTCTCTCTCTCTCTCTCCCCCTTTCTCCTTTTCTCTTTCTTCTTGTTGAGATGAATTGAAGAGAGTTGATTGATCCTCTCCTCTTACCTTTATTTATAATGAAGCAACTAAAAAGCAAGATTACAAAAGTAACCTTCAACTCAAAGAGATAAAATAGAACCTAATAGAAACTAAGTCATAACATAAAAGGAGACTAAACATAACACTTAATATGCCTAAAACACCCCCAATGGCACATGGTTAGCGCTAGATAGCGCAAACCATATTCCCAACTCCAACACTTCTCTATTTTGTTACATGGTATCAGAGCAATCACTTGTGTTGCTGGTTCGAGAGTTGTTTCTAGATTCTGTGATTTGTGGTGAAACCCTTGTTTGTAGAAGAAGAAGAACTGGGGTTTCGATGAAGTTGATGAATGTTTTTGAGTGTTATTGCTGTGTACTGGTGGTGGTCAACTATTGTGTTCCTTTCCCTGCAACTGGTGGTGTTTGATGGTTTGAGAAATTTGGTTAGCACTCCATTGATACAACTCAGATCGGCCAAAGACTTTGGGTAATAGTTCTCTACCCTAGGGTGACCCAGGCCCTAGAGTTTTGTACCATTGAATCCCCCTGCTTTGAGATACAACCCAGTTTCAAGTGTGCTACAGTAACTTATGCTAGGTTCTGTATCAGTCGTTTTTATTTGAATTATTGTTGGTTGAATTGAGAGATGCTTGGATGTATTTCATAGAGGGATTGATTGCGAACCCCGCCCTAAAATTTCAGCCCCATTGAATCGATATTCAAGGAGTTCTCTCATTGAATCGACCTTGCTCTGCAGCCTCTCTTTTCTGGTTCGTAAACGAAGGTTGAAGAAGATTCCCCGTCTTCCCAAATCGTGGTTTGTAACTTAAAATTTTCTTTCCTATATTACCCCCTCATACCCTTTCAGTACACCATACCCTTACTTTAACATTTGCTTCCTAGTTTACCCTTCTTCAATAATTCCAATACCCTCCATATCCTTCCCCTTTAACTTACCTATTACGCCTACATATTATTCTGATTTACAGAATGGCCACCTCCTTTGAGTCATTGAGTTATTTACCAATTCTGCCACTAATATTATTTTCATCCCTGCCAACATTGTCCTCAACTATTACATATAATTCTTCTTTGGTCCTTTCTTTTGTTTACTTTACCTTTAAGGTGTCGAGTTGTTCTAGATTACTATATTGCCATTGGGGTCCATTTGTTCCATTTCTAAGAGTTTGTTTGCCTTTCCAAGATACCCAAAATCGTTTTGCATACCTCATAACTTTGATTTCAACTGTCGGATTGACTTAAATTTTGGATATTTTGTTCCTAGTGTTATTCAACACAGCATCCTATCGTTTGGTTGGCTATTGGATGTATTTTTTTTCCCCTAGTTTATGGATCATTTGGTTCTGGTTATTCTACTACTTGGGATATCATTTTTCATTGTTTGACGACCCCTGATTATTTGTCCATGTGAGGGATGAGAAGGAGCATATTTGCTTGTGTTTTTGTTTGTTCATGTTGGAATCTACTACCTCTTGCTCGTGATGGAGCATACCTATTTCCTCATGATGGAGTTTACTACCATTTACCATGCTCATGATGGAGTTGACTACCACCTACTACATGTTTCCTCGTGATGGAGCTTACCTACTTGCTCATGATGAAGGATATTACCGTTTACTACCTATCTATTTGCTCATGATGGAGGCTACTACCATTTACTACCTACATATTTACTCATGATGAAGTTTACTACCACTTACTACTTGTTTGCTCGTGATGGAGTCTATTATCGTTTACTACCTATTTACTCATGGTGGAGTCTACTACGGCCTATTACCATTTGCTTGATGGAGCCTACCATCTAAGAAGATGGTATTCAACAATAATATTCACCAACAATGCAACCTGTCTAGTTTACTGTGACCTGATGCGTTCTGGTTCACAACAATCTTATGCTGTTTGATGCTGTCTGATTTATAGCAATCTTATGCTATCTGATGCGGTCTGGTTCACAACAACCTTATGTTGTCTGATACGGTCTGTTTCACAACAATCTTATGTTGTCTGATACGGTTTGGTTTACAACAATCTTATGCTGTTTGATGCGGAGTTATTTACTGCTGCAATATGTTGCTGCTATTAGTATTACTACCTTCCTTCTTTGGGATGAGCCTATAATGATATTGTTGATGATTGGTTTTCGTTAGTTGGTATTGCTACCAGAGAAGTTCTCTCTGTGCTCTTTGGTGTCGTCGACAGCCTTATATATTGAAGACTGGTGTTGCGGTTCATATCTGTTCTTTTTGTATATTCCAGGTTGAAACATGTTCCAACTTGAGGGGGAGTATTGCAGAGTTGGTTGATATTGCTACATCACCATCTTATTGACTTCTAAACTTAGAGTTACATTAGGATTTATGTTTCCTAATTCTTTCTCTTTCTTAGGTTGATAGAAGTCCTTTGGACGTAGTTTTTTCATTGTATTGTAATTGCTCTATTTTCTATTTAATGACATTAACAGTAGGAGGAGAGACGCACGATTTCTTTCTCTCCCTGTTCTAGTTTTCTCTCCATCTTTTCATTCTCTCTTTCTTTTCTATTTTGTTGTAGAAAGTATGTCTTAAAGTATCGTGTATCAGTAGTGTAGCGATCGAGCGATTTTAAGACACCTATCGTATTGTATCGTGGATACGATAGGATACGGGGCAAGATACGCACGATAATGATTAGTGAACATGCAACATAATTTTTAAACATAAAAACATTATATAAGCAATCTTGAAGTATTTCCAAGGATTAAGGACATATTTGATGGCATTTAATGAGCTACAACCTTTGGTTCACTTTAACTATAGGTTTTAGCAAGGAAGAAGACTTGAAAAGTGGAAAAAAAAATCAGTTGTGTATCAAGCTTTATATGTGTGTATCGTCTGTATCGGTTCGTATTAAGGTGTATCAAAATTCGAGTCATATCTGTTCGTATCGAGGTGTATCGAGCCGTATCTGTTTGTAGCGAGGTGTATCGTATTGAAGTGTAGCGAGTTGTATCAGTTCAATACGGTCGATACACTTTTTGTTTAAAAAGAAGAGATACGTATCAAAGAGTATTGTATCGACCACTATCGATACGGATACGTAGCGGTGGATACGGGGTGTTAGGTGAATTTACTAACCATCCAATAAGATGATGCCATGTGGGAGATTCAATCCACGTCAACACCCTTAGAACAAGCCTCTGTCTGAAGACAAGAGTAAAATGGTCTTTATGAAGGGTTACTATTCACTATAAATAGCCAATGAATCCCAACTTTTTAGGTACGTCTCATTTTAGTCTAATCTCATTTTCTAGGGATTGTCGCTCTGACACCTCGGATTGAGAATTTCTCACTTACCCCATAAAACACATAAAAATGGAGGGCTTAGATGCCGACCCTGCCTATCTGTTCATAGATTCCTAATTTAGGCATTGGAGTGGATCCGGGCCATAGGCTTAGCCTCCCCTGCCCCTTCTTTTGTCTTGCAGGTCGAGTCAGCAGCGAAGACCTCGGAGATGCGGGATTTGGACGAAACACAGGGCATACGTATCGGTACTTAAAACCATGACTAAATGCATATGCATATTTTCACAGTGCACATGCAGTAGGATTAATTGTCATTTAAGAGGCATCAAACCGCTGTTCGAAAGAACTATCCTATTGTGGAGATCTATTTTATTTAACTTTTTCGTCAATCTTTTGATTGAACTTTTGTATTGAGACTGGCTGACCTTTAGCACTGGAGATTTCTTTGGTTGGATGACTTACAGGCTTGCCATTAAGAGTCAATTGTTGAGTTCTATGGAGGGAGCATCATATGTTCATTCAGTCAAAAATATTTTTTTTTGAGCATATTGGAACTTACCTATTTTCAGATCTTGGGATAGGCTGATTAAATCCTGCCTTAATTCGGTTTCTTGTTCCCTATTCAGATCCATCCCCAATACAAATTTTTTGAGGGGTTCAGGAATAATAACAGTGAATTTTGTTTTAAAAAAAAAAAAAAAAACTAAAGTACAAGGAAATAATATACTACAATAACAGAAGGCTGACCCCTCCCCCCCAAATAAAAATTCTAGACACTAATGTGTATCAGTTTTCAACCTCATAAAAAAGGTTGTCTTTTCTTGTATGCCCCCTTTTTCAGTATTCAGAATGACTGCTTTCAACCCAGTCTACATCATTCATTAGCTTTGCTTGTTTTTGTTTTGTTTCATTTTTTTCCCTTATATGTCAGATTGACAGTGATTATATCAATTATAGAAAAGGAGTATGAGACACAAGCAGAAAGAGTATATTTTTATAGAAGAAGTGCCAAAGGCAACAAAACAAAGGCCAAACAATGACTGGGATCTTTTTGTCCATGTTCTGTGTCATTCTCTGGGTTTGGTTTGAACTTTTCTAGACCAACCCCTCATTTGTATGCCTTGACTATTGTATGTTGTGCTTTGATCTTTTTATGCATACTTAATGATGTCATCAGTTGAACTTATGGAATCAATCTCTAGGTGGGTCTATGAGGGGGTGATTGATGATCCATATGGTGAGTTTTTCATTGCGGAGAACAAATCACTTCAGAAGGTAACAATAATTTCCCAATTGTTGAGTATAGGGTCATGGCACATGAGCTTTATTTGCTTATTCAGGTTTGCCTTTTGATAGGAGAGTCTCACTCAAGATTATGATGCTAAGTATTGGCAACAGCGTTATAGTCTCAAGGATGATATTCCTAGCTTCCTCAGCAATGCTGCTGGGACAATTTTGACCACAGGGAAATATTTAAATGTCATGAGAGAATGTGGACACAGTGTTCAGGTTTTATTTTGACTGTCTCTTCTGCTATATTATTTCAAATTTTCATTGCAACCTGCAATACCCTTAGGCAATCTTCACCGTGGTGTGTCACCGGAAGTTCTGATGAGGTTATTGTCCTTAGGTTCCTGTATCAGAGAATTCAAAGTTGATGATCTTTGATTCAAACCATCATTATCTTGAGTGTATCAAATCTGCTTACAATTTTTCCAGTGGCGAGCTCTTGAACCTCATAAAGGAAAAGGTGTAATGCTGTGTCTGTTTTTCATTTTCGGCACGTTCAATGCAATGCTCAAAATTTTCTTGTATACTTGTCATTCAAATGCTCTATGTGATAAATTCTTCTGATGATGAAATTTATTGTCATTACAGTATGATCTCATGGGGAAGCTTCGTTCGATAAAGCACTATTTTCTTCTTGATCAGGTGTGCTTATCTTTTTAGGAATCTACTTGAACTTGACATTTATTTGGATCCTATGTATTTCTGCTTTATCCTGGACATTATTTGTTTAGCTGATTGCTTTTTATGTTTCAGAAATGGCTTCTCTTGTTTTCTTTAATAAATAGCTGAAGAAATAAAGAATACAATCCATGTGGCAATTCAATTTACATAATTCTATGAAGTTTAATGTTAATGTCTTGGTTTAAAATTTCTACCCTTTTCATTTTGGGATGCTACTATTGTACTGTGGCTGCTTAAAATACACTTCTTTGTTATTTTGTAGTGATGTTCTCCTCTCTCTCTCTCTCTCTCTCTCTCTCTCTCTCTCTCTCTCTCTCTCTATAGGCAAAGAAAAAAATTATGCTTAAGAGGACAAGAATATGTATATATTGTAGTATATCCAATGCATATGCTGTAGAGCGGGAAAATGTAAATAGTGTTATTGTCTACCCATTTGACATTCTTCAGGGTATTCTCAAGCCTCTCTAGATTTTCTTCTAACTGACTCCGCTCTCCCTCTTCCCCTTCTTTCTATTTTATGTCTTTTACCTTTATACCCTTTTAGGGTTGGATGTTTCTCTCTACTAATATTGAATGGAATACAGCATCTCAATGCAATGTTGTGACTCCCAAAGGCACAGCAAGCTCTTCTTTCTCTTTTCCTATTCTCTCTTCCGTTTCTCTCTATATTTTACGTAGTATCAGAGCTTCTTCTTTAAGCAGTGTTACACACAACAGATCAAGTTCGATACACCTTCTTGCAAATAATCCTTTATCTTGGTTGTTACTAAGGCTATTCTCAAAGTTGCATCTATAAGCTAAGGGGGTGTGTGTTCACCCCCTGTTTTCAATTGGACAGCATGAAGAATGGGTGAAGAATGAGACTTGGTTGATTCTTATTGGTTCTTGTTGGCGGTAATTTCTGTGGACAGAATGGATCGATGCTAGATCTCTTTTCTCTTTTAGCGGTACCTGTTGCAGATAATTTTATGGACAGAATTGGATCGCATTTTTTGGAGGAAATTTTCTGGTTAAGTTTTTGAAGAAGAATCAAATGTTTGGATTGATTATTTTGTTTCGGTTTTTGGAGTAGAATCGATTGGCTACATCGGTTTTCTGGTTTGGTTTGTTGGGAAGAATCATGGGCTGAATAGATTTTCTGGTTTGGTTTTTTGGTGTGTAATCAATTGTTTGAATCGATTCTTTGGTTCAATTTTGGAGAGAAATCGAGTGGTTGAATCAACTTTCTGGTTTGTTTTTCTGATCAGAATTTATTGTTGGAATTCTTTTTATGCTCACCTTTTGGAGGTGCCTCACTTCTCTGGTATGTGCTATATTCTCATGTTATTTGCTACTCTCTTTGGGATTGATGGCTGAGTCCAAGACCACTGTGACTGAAGTTGTGGCTTGCTCCTCTCACCGGATTATAGAGAAGAAACTGGAAAGGCATAATAATTTTCAGCAATGGCGGAAAATTGTTAAGTTAGTTTTGACTGGCCGGGATCAACAGAGTCATTTAACACAGACCAAGCCTAGTACAGACACTACATGGGACACTATTGATGCCCGGATTTTAAGACAATTATTGAATTCTATTGATAATTCTATTGTGGACCTTGTTACCCACATTGATATTGTGAAGGAATTATGGGAGTATTTGAATATTTTGTCTTCTGGTCACAATAATTTGTCTTTGTGTTTATGAGTTGTGTTAGAATTTTTATCGGGTGGATCGAAACGGTTGCCCCCTCACTCAATACTTCGCTGATTTTAAATGGATGTATGAAGAGCTCAACTTTTTACTACCTATTAGTTTTGATGTGTAGAAGATGCTTGAACAATGGGAGTAATTTGCTGTTATGAGAGCCCTTGGAACCAAGTATAACTCTGTTTGGTCTCAGATTCTTGGTGGTGCATCAGTTTCTTCAGACGGTTCAAGTCTAGCTCGCAGTTGTCATCATTGTGGGAAACCTGGACTTATCCAACACTTTTGTTGGAAACTTCATGGCAAACCACCTCAGCCGCAGTTTTTCAATTTCATCGCGAGCTCTGAGTCTACTACCCGCCTGCACCATCTTAGGGAAAGATGGTTAAGATGGCTGATGATGAGTATGCACGTTACGATCATTGATTCAGGTGCTTTTGATCACACGTCCAAAGTGTCAAGTATATTTTCTCCCTTTGTCCCTCCATCTGCAATGTCACTTTGGTTGATGGTTTTTCGATCAAGGTCACTGGCACTGAGACTGTTCTTCCCACTCCATTTATGTCATAATCTTCAGTTCTCCATTTACCTGATTTTCCATTTAACCTTTTATTTGTTAGTTAGCTTACTACTGTTTATAATTGTTTCACAACCTTTTATCCTGATTCATGTGTCTTTTAGAATCTTTCAATGAAGAAAACGATTGTTAGGAGCCGTGAAAAAGGGCGGTTGTATATATTTGAGGATTCTTCATCTGTTGCCTGCTCAAGTGTTTTGTCTCCACATCAAGTTCATTGTCAGTTGGGTCATCCGTCTTTACAGAGTTTGAAGAAACTTGATTCTCGTTTTAGTTATCTTTCTAGTTTAGAATGTGAATCGTGTTACTTTGGGAAGCTCCATTGTGTGAGTTATTCCCTTCGGATCAATAAGTAGTTTGCGAACCCTTTTTCTTTAATTCATTTTGATGTATGAGGACCTTGTCTAGTGGCTTCTAAATTGGGATTCAAGTATTTTGTAACGTTTGTTGATGATTTTTCAAGGGTTATTTGGATTTATTTAATGAAAACTCGTTTTGAATTATTTACTATCTTTTGTGTCTTTGTTCATGAAATTGAGACTCAGTTCCTAACCGTTATTCATATTTTTCGTAGTGATAAATGCTAAGGAATATTTCTTGGGTCAGTTTTCTCAGTTTATGGCTGTACATGATATGGTTCATCAATCCTCTTGTCCCGACACCTACAACAGAATGGTGTTGCGGAACAGAAGAATCGCCATTCGATGGAGGTTACTTAGTTCCTTCTCTTGAAATGAAGGTAGCCAAATCTTGTTAGGGTGATGCTGTTTTAACTGCATACTATCTTATTAATCACATGCCTTCTGTTTTGGGTGATGGTATTCCTCATTCTTTGCTGTTTTCCTTTAACCCTCTATTTGTGCTCTTCCTCGGGTATTTGGGTGAATTTGTTTTATTGGTGATCATCATCCTAGTCTCTCTAAGTTGGATCTTAGAGCTCTCAAGTGTTTTTTCTTGGGTGTTTCGCGTACTCAAAAGAGTTATCATTGCTATTCCCCGGCATTTAATAAGTACTATGTCACCGCTAATGTTTCTTTCTTTGAGTCTACAAGCGGATGAGTCCTTTGTTGTGTTTGAGTTGGATGATGGTCTACCTATATATATTGTCCGACACTCTGTTTCGTAGATACCACCTCTTCTGCCGGTCGTCCAACATGTTTATACTCGTCATCCTCAGTAAATCCTGCACCCCTAGCTCCTCTCACCCCTGTTGCCTCTTCTTCGCTTGCTGACCTTACTTCTGAGTTAAGTATACCCTTTTCTAACCTTGATGTACTTATTGCTCATTGCAAGGGGGTTCGGAGTTGTACTCAAAATTTTGAACTTTGTGTTTTCATTTAGTTTCCCTTCTTCGTTTCATTCTTGTTTGACCGCTATTGAGAATCACCCACTTCTTAAGTCTATTGTAGAGGCATTTTCTAGTACTGATTGGAGGCCAGCTATAGAGGAGGAACTTTTGGCCTTGGAGGACAATCACTTGGGGTCTTGATTGTTTAAAGGCTCGCTTGGTTGCCAAGGGCTATACACATGTCTATGGCGTTGATTATCTGGACACTTTTTCTCTTGTGGCCAAGTTGGTTTCGGTTTGGATTTTTATCTCTTTTGCTGCTTCCCATCATTGATCGTTGCAAGAGTTTGATGTGAAGAATGTTTTCTTACATGGTGATCTCCATGAGGAGGTTTATATGGAGCAACCACCTAGTTTTGTTGCTCAAGGGGAGTCTGGTATGGGGTGTAAGCTCAAGAAGTCACTATATGGGTTGAAGCAGTCCCCTCAAGCGTGGTTTGGTCATGGCAGAGAGGCTATTCTCAGTTTTGTCTTGTCTTGATGGGATAGTGATCACTTAGTGTTTTATCGTCAGTTTGGTATAGGGAGGATCTTCGTCATCATTTATGGTAATGACAATGATTACAAGAGATGATCGTACAAGTATCGAGATTTTGAAGACTCATTTATAGTAACCAAGGATCTGGGCCAATTGAAATATTTTTTTAAGAGTTGAAGTGGCTCAGTTATGGAAAGATATTTCTCTTTCTTAAAGGATATACGATCTGGATTTACTCACTGAGATAGAAATTTTAGGGTCCAATCCTGTGGATACCCCAGTGGATCCTAACATAAAGCTAACAGCTGCTGATGGTGATATTTTGACGGATCTTGAGAGGTATCGCAAGCTGGTTGGCAAATTGAATTATTTCACTGTGACTCATCCGGATGTGGCTTTCTCAGTTAGTGTTGTGAGTTTGTTACTCCCCTCTCCTCGGACGTTTCATTGGGATGATATTATTCATATTTTATGGTATCTATCTCAGGAAGGCTCTAGGCCGTGGTCTACTGTATTCTGACCATAGACATGGATGTGTTGAGGTTTTTTGGATGCTGATTGGGCCGATTCCCCTATTGATAGGCATTACTGGTTACTGAACCTTTATTGACGGAAACCTTGTGTCCTAGAAAATCAAGATGCAAACTATTGTTGCTTAGTCCAATGCAGAGTCTGAATATCATATACTATGGCATATGTCACGTGTGAGTTGATGTGGGTTAAACAGATGTAAAATAACCAAGCTACCATCCATATTGCTTCCAATCCTGTTTTTCGTAAGAGACAAACATGGAGGTCGATTGTCATTTTCCTTGTGAAAAGCTTTTATAAGAGATTATTTCTCTAAGCCATATCTGTACAGGAGAACAATTGGCTGATGTATTTACATAGTTTCTAAGGAGTGAGAAGATTGCTTATATTTGTAACACCATGATTGATATATATGCTCCAGCTTGAGGGGGAGTGTTATTGGATTGTCGAAGCAGGGGAGATATCGGGATTAGGGCTTAGTGCTAATCCCGATAGGGCAAGTCCCCTCTATCTCTTCTTTCTATTTTAATGTCTTTTACCTTTATATCCTTTTAGGGTTGGATGTTCTCTTTACATATTTTGAATGGAATAGGAAATCTTAATACAATGTTGTGATCCTAAAGTTAAACCAAACTCTTCTTTCTTTCTTCCTTTTCTCTATATTTTAAACGTAGCAACAAAAGAAAGAACTTACATTTTCCTGCTTTTGTAGAGCACATGCATTAGATATCCTACAATATATATGTTAGCGTAATAAAATTGTTACCCTACACTGCTTTGACCTAGTCAAAGTAGTTAGTGCTAGTTTTTAGGACTTGAATTCCTATTAGTATATGGACTTCTAATTAGTTTATTAGTTTTTTTTACCACTTAGGCTTGTTATTTTCCTTTTCTCATTTTGAATTTACTTTGTCTTTAGTTTGTGATTAGGACTCTGATTTGTAGAGTCTTAGATCCATTTTAATAGTTGTTTTCTATTTTCTATAAATACAAGCTACAACAAGAGGAGCGACATACATCGATTCTCTCTATCTTTTTCTTATTTTTCTATTTTGTTACATGGTATTAGAGCATTCCCTTCGATTGCCGTTTTGAGAGTCGTTTAAAGTTCCCTGTTAGGTGTGTAACCACCACTTTTGCTGCTCCCACTATTGCTGTTGCTACTACTACTACTTGGTTCACAGTGACCTATACTATGCTTCTATTACTATTTGGCTCATAGTGATCTATACATTACTGTTGCTACTACTACTTGGATCACAGTGACCTATAGTGTGCTGCTACTACTACCTGGTTCACATTGACCTATATTGTGCTGCTACTAGTACTGCTGCTACTAGTACTGCTTCTACTCTTGCTCTGCTCCTAGACCTACAACTGCTGCTTCCGCTGATATATTGTTTTAAGCTGAATCTTTCACATTCCTCTATGCTCCAGCTTGAAGGGGAGTGTTAACGTAATAAAATTGTAACTATACATTGCTTTAACTTAGTCAAAGTAGTTAGTGCTAGTTTCGAAGACTTGGACTCCTATTAGTTTATGGACTCCTAATTGGTTTATTAGTTTATTTTACCAATTAAGCTTGTTAGTTTTCTTTTCCTATTTTGAGTTTACTTTGTCTTTAGTTTGTGACTAGGACTTTGACTTGTAGAGTACTAGACCTTATTTATTAGTTGTTTTCTATTTTCTATAAATACAAGCTATAAGGAGAGGAGCGACATACATCAATTCTCTCCATCTTCTTTTATTCTTCTATTTTGTTACAATATACATATTCTTCTACTGTTAAGCATACTTTCTTTCTTTGCCTAACAAAAGAAAGGACTTATCTCTCTGCAAATCAAAGTTGGATTACTTGCAGCCATTGATGGTGTCTCCCTGGCTCCACCATTCATTTGATTTAAATGCATTTTTAATTTCCCATTAAATGTGAGATAATCAGAATGTGAGACGTATGTGCTACATAGATCATCTTTAAGACGAAGAAAATTGTAGTTCTCTGGCATCTTCTATAGCCATTGAAACTTTATACACTTTTTTGTTGATAATTATTGGTAAGGTTTTATCCCTATTATTCTGAAGGTTTTTTTATTTTTTATATGAAGGCATAAAAATATGTCTTTTATTTTTTATGAATGGCCTATTATTGTCTCTCGCGTTTTGTTTTTTTTCCCCCTTCTCTATTGAAAGCAGAAACTCATACATTATTAATCAGGGAAAGCTTATGAGATGCATATGGCCAGGATAAGAAAGCAAAAGCCAACAAGAAAGGGAAAATAAATGAAGAGCAGAGGGGGGAAAAAGCAATACAACTGAAGACACCCATGAAATACTAACTCCACAACACCTTAATCTCCCCAACCCCAGCAATCATTACTTTCATTGTAAATTTGCATAGACGGCAAATATGCTCAAAGGCATCAAGAGGCAGAAGACCCTATCAATGGATTCCTCATGCTTCCCTCTGCATCCATCAACATGGATCCCTGCGGAACTTGTATGGTAGCTTTTATTAGGAATGTCATGCATTGTGCAGTTCTTGTTCGTTACTTCATTGTCTTGTTCTTTTTGTTCTCTGTGCTGTTATTTTTCTACTGAATCTTTCCTGATTTGGTTGCTTAGAACATAATATTAGTCTAGGCTGTGTATTAACCTGTAAAATAATGGTTTACTCTTATTTGTGGCTATGACTCATTTTTTACCCATGCGATTATTTTTCTATTGATCCACAGGGTGACTTCTTGGTTCATTTTATGGACATTGCTCGAGATGAACTCGTGAAAAGGCCTGATGATATTTCAGTGGAGAAGCTTCAGGTTAAATTTATTTCTTATTTTGTTTAAAAGCCTTTAGGACACTTAAAATTTTCGTTGGTGATCTTATATTTCTAATGATCTTGAGAAAGTAGTCGCTTCTGGATCTTGCATTGAGAACCACAGCTGCTGCAGCAGATCCTTGCCATGAGGACCTGACATGTTGCGTGGTAGGTTACTTATCCTTTTTAATCTTGCATTGTTGGGTGGAGTTAGCTGGAGTTTCATGTCCATTTCATGTGTTGATTTCTTTTTCCAGGAAAGATCTTCTTTGCTTAAAAGATTGGGCACACTCAAAGATCTTGAAATTAGTAGGCCTGTTTCTGATAGTAATGACCTGGAGGAACCAGTAAGCATTACTGGCCTGGAAACGTTTTCTTTGAGTTACAAGGTAAGTGGATTTCTGTGGCTCCTTTCGTTCTCTCTTAATTATGGAGTACTTGGTAATATTGTTGAAAACAGTAAGCCGATGTGCCACAAGTAGCACATGTAGGTAGGGCTGCAACTTGGCTGGGATGGATTGGGCAACTGGTTTACCAATAATTTATGTATCATTGTTTTATTTTTGTGCTATGTTTTTTGATAGATCAGATGGTCAAGATCATTTGATTAGGTGAATCTGCCAGTACTACCCTTCTTGGTCTCCTAGGATGCTTCTTTGCAAGAGGGTCTATTTCTTGCAATGTCTTCGCATGATGCTAATCTACCATTCTTAAGAGTCTTCCTGGCACATAATTTAGCAGAAATCTCAATTTCATTGATCTACTTTCTGGAACAGGTTCAATGGCCATTGTCTCTTGTTATTTCAAGAAAGGCCTTGACAAAATATCAATTAATTTTCCGCTTTCTGTTTCACTGTAAACACGTGGACCGTCAACTTTGTGGGGCGTGGCAAGTACATCAAGTAAGAAATCCCCCCCCCCCCCCCCCCCAAAAAAAAAAAAAAAAGTCTAAGTCTTTGTTCCAAGCTAAATGCAATTTATTTCCTCAGGGAGTTCGTGCTCTTGCGACAAGAGGAACTGTCATCACCCGCTCATCAGTTTTATGTCGTAGCATGCTTAAATTTATTAACAGCCTTTTACACTATTTAACATTTGAGGCAAGTTTTACTTATTCCTTCTCTATCATGTTTCTTTCATTCTGAGAACATTTTCACCCAATATTTTTTAAACTGGATGAATATGTCTGACTGTTATTGATTGGTGGCTACTGGTCTGAACGTCCTGACATTGGTGAATGTTTATTTCTTAAGGCGAATGTTTTAGTGTGGGTACTCCCACATGGAATTTATGAGTGAGCATGCCTAATTCTGACACATGGAAGGCTGATGTGGCAATTCCGATTATTGGGATATCCAGGGAATGGCCAGGATTGGTCATGTGGCGAATTTCTGCCTCAAATTCAATTAAGTGACCATCCCATGTATCTCCATGCATCCCCCCTTTAGTCCTATGCACCCTCTTCGTAGTCCTGGATTTTTAGTGATTTATTTTCCCACATGGCCAACTTCATCTGGACAAGCAGGGGACCTTGGACTCTACCTGCCCACAAAATTTTAATACCGTCCTGCCATGTGGCAAGACTAAGTGCCCACCCAGCTATCTTGTATTTGTGTCCTCCCTATTTTTAATGGATTTTGTTGTGCTTCTTTAATAACATAGGCAAGCGTGTTCGATGACTGTACCCCTTATGAGTTATTGATGTGACTCGGAATTCTACAGAATATTCTAGAAGCACACGACCACAATATGACCAGGATCAATATAGAAATCGATAAGACCAGAACAGGGGCATGATTAATACTATTAGGAGAAATCCGAACATCTCACAAACTAATGGTCAGATAAATGCCCAAATCTGGTAAAAAGTGGAAAGAATTACCAGTCCTATCAATCGATATAAGAATCAAAATGAGATAAAGACTGGTAGATGATTCCCAGGCTGCTAATATTTCAAGCTAGAAGTAACAACTTCAGATATAAAACAGTAATCCATGATCAGTCTAAGATTCAGATATAGAAATACTTCTACTAGATAAAATATGTATAGATTTGCAGTTCAGAACACTAATAGAAAATTATAGATGCAGAATCAATATTGTTATATGGAATTTTGCAAAGAAAATTCAATAGATTGATTGTCAATCTGCCAATATTGACTGCATTGGTTATATATTGGTAGAATGAGTTAGTGCCTAGTTTCGGTCAGGCCAAACGACTGAAATTTCGCTGAAAGCATGGAAAAAAAACTGTCAAGTTTCGAATCAGTTTTTGTGGCCAAAAAAATTGATTTTTGAGCCCAATTTTCTTGTGTAATGCATTGTCGATCTTCTTAACATATCCATTGAATGATTTGCAAAGAAAAGATCTCAAATGGTATTTTTGTGCCTTACCATAGTATGGTAATGTACGTTATAACCTGAGGATTGTATTCAGAGTTAAATAGGCAGCACTTATTTATGACTAATATTCATAAATAAGCAGACACCCTCTCCCCCATTTGAATCCAATAAAAATAGTCTAAATTTCAAATTTCAAAAGGATAAAAGTCAACTTTCTAGTTCAAGAACAAAAATTGGATTTTCGATCGCAGGACAATTTTCAACTTTTAATTACTAGCTTTTTTCTCCAATCAAAAAAATCCACAATCTTATTAAAGTAAAATATCACTAAATACCAAGAATCCGCCAAAATAATCTTTTGTTTTGAACTTTTGATGTCTAAAAAATTATTCCCATTCATTTGACTTTAAACAACATTCGCATACTCTGAATAAGGTTGGGTTGTAACTCCTAGAATATAACTTAGATTTAAGCAATGTCAGATTTGTTAGAAAGTTAGCATAATCAGTTTTGTAACAAATTTGAGATTGCTTGAATCTGAATTATATTGAAGGAGTTACGTTTTGGTCAAATGTTGTTCGGATTATACGAATGCTATTTAAAGTCGTCTGAATGGAAATAATTTTTTGGACATTAAAACAAAAGATTATTTTGGCAGACTCCTGGTTTTTAATGATGTTTTACTTTAATAAGATTTATGGAATTTTTAAACTGGAGAAAAAAGCCAGCATTTGAAAGTTGAAAATCGCCCCGCAATCAAAAATCTAGTTTTTGTTCTTGAACTAGAAATTTGATTTTTATTCTTTTGGAATTTGAATTTTAGATTATTTTTATTGGATTCAAATGGAGGGTGTTTGTTTATTTATGAATAATATCTGTAGTAAATGAAATATAAAGTTAAATTATATTAGTTATAAATAAGTGTTGTCTACTGTATACTATTCCTTTTGTACACTATTCCCTGTCTTGTATTACTCTTACTTCTAAGGTTGTGGTACACCAAGTTTGGTCAAAACTTGATATTTTATAAGGTGTTTGGACTAAGTTTCGCCTGAAACTAGAGATTTCGACCGAAATAGTGATTTTGGACTGAAATTTGGGACTTTTTAGTCTTGACCCTATATTTTGTTTGCAAAACTGAAACATTTTGGCCGAAATCCAAAATTTCGGCCGATATTCAAAACTATGGTTTTAGGTATTATTTATTGAAAAAAAGCTGGATTATATATGGAACTACTAAGGTATTCATCATGTGATTGCTTATCTGGCCAAGAATTTTTAACATGTTATAACCCTTGTAAAAGCTTAAGTTCCACCTAATGCACACGGATGAAGGATGATTAATCAAATTAAGTTGCAATGATTCATAATGTATATTTGTAGACCATTATGTAAGAAATACATTCTTAAACTATTAATATCTATAAATACTTGTGGAACCAACTTGGGTCCTCAAACTATTACGAGATATAAGAAATTATTTTTTCTGCTTATTAAAGGAAAATTCTATTCGTTCCGGTAGCTATGATTAGTAAATTGGGATTCATCCATCTCAATTCCTCCCCTAAAGTATATTTGCTTTTCTTCACACTCCCTTATGAAATATTTTTCCACAGTTTACTAAAATTTCCAAACCTACAAAACACCTGCCGATTAAATTTAAACTTCGACATCATCCTTCTGGCAGGTTACTTTGCACGTTGAGGGCCTCTTTATATTGAACCAAATTTTACAATTTAATCATTGGATCTAATATGTTTTTTACAAATTGACATCATTACATTCACTTCGTGGTGTTTTTCTTTTTTTTTTCTTGGGGTGGGGGGAAGGGTGGAGTGGATGGGGGGCAAGAGAGAAAAGGATGCTGGGGGACTCAATCTAGAAACCCGGTGATCAACCAGCCATAGTCTTTACCATAGTGCTAGAATGTCTCTTTGGAGATCTCCAATGAAATTGGAAGGATAATAATAGGATCTGGGTCTAAGTATATTGCGCCCAAGGATCTAAAGTATTGCCTATCGGTAGTGTATCGTTGGGCAATTTTAAGAGAAGTATTGTATCGTATTGTGGATATGGTGGATATGCTAAGAGACGGGGCAAGATACATACGGGAATGATTAGGGAACATGCAAAACAGAAATTTTAAGCATAAAAACACTATAATAAGCAATCTTGAAGTATTTTTGAGGATTAAAGACAAATTTGATGACATTCAATAAGCTACAACCTTCAATTCACATGAACTATAGGTTTTCAGCAAGGAAGAAGACCAGAAAAGTGGAAAAAATCAATTGTATCAAGCTTTATATGTATATATCGATCGTATTGAACTATATCGGTTTGTATCAAGCTGTATCGGTTTGTATTGAGCCGTATCGGTTAGATACACTTCAATACAAGTTTGATTTTTTATTTTTTGTGAGAAAACGTAAATGTATCGATACGTATCAAGTGCATTGACAGTATTGAAGTGTATCGAGCCGTATCAGTTTGATAGGGTTGATACATGTGGATACACTTTTTGTTTGAAGAAAAAAGATACGTATCAAAGAGTATCGTATCGACCACTGTTGATATGGATACGTATTGATCGATACGGGCATATCTATACTATACTTGAAACTATGATTGTGCGTGATCTGACTCAATCCAATTAAACCCAAATGATTCGTTAATGTAAACCAATCCTGAACTAGATAAAAACAAAAATAGACTAGTACAGACAGGATTGCAGAAACAGAGAATATAGCCTAAATACGGAGAAAGTTTATATCTAGGAACTGATAACTCAGAACAGTACAATAATTTGGTTGAGTGGCTTATTCTAATTAAATATTAGGCCTACAGAATTTGACAAAATTTTTTATAACAAAGTACGGAATTATGGAGAAGTCTTGGTGCTACTAAGAAAACGAGTAGCAGAACTAGAACAGCAATATCTTTTAGAAAATTTTAGAACTAAGAACAAAACCTCAGAAAGTTGAAAAACAGAACCTTATCTCTCAGTTTGTAGCTAACTCAGCACAGTAACTGAAGTTATAATATTAAAAGACTTGAATGAATCAGAACAGAAAACAGGGGTGCTGCAGTGAATGTAGAACTGGCAGAAAACTGACCTGTAATCTTGAATCAGAAAGATAGATAGATAGATAAAATTGATAACCAGGGTAAGAATCCACCTAAGCCCCCCTTGGAATTCACCAAGTATATTACTGAATCCAAAGAAGCTAAACTTTAGAAAAACTGAAAGTTATTTTCATAATTTCGTGTCTGAGACCATAGGCTACTACATCTATATATAGATTTCATAAATTAACTCATTAGCAATCTTAAACTGACATGGAATTCAAACTGCTACTTGGAATATCCAAAACAGATTAGTATTTGACATTCATACTCAAACTAGGACTCTAAAAACAGAACATAGGCTTAGAATGAATTCTGGACTCAAATTCCTAATAATTCTATGCTTGACTGTGCTTAACTAATCTTGTAGTCATAGCTCCTACCTTTATTTGAGGCCCTTTAAGAAGAACTATTATAATCAAAACCCATTGGACCAAAGAACCAGCATGGATAGAACCCAACCGAAGGCTTATTTTCACTAAGTAAGCCCACTTCTCTGATTTATCTGCATTGATCCCATCATTACATATGGTGTACACTAAGAGGTGCCTTAGTTGTAAGAACTCATTGAATGGTTATTTTTGGTTCCCTTTGCTTTTGTCCAAGATGCTGTATCAGCAAAGAAGATTCCTTTGTTGCTTCTGGCCTTCATGCAAAGATTTGCTTAGGTTTCAGCTTTGTTGTGACTTGTGATTAAGTGGGTACTTTATTATTTAAAGTGACTTCTTTAACATCTATTATTTTCAGGTTCTTGAACCCAATTGGCACATGATGAATGATAGACTTCAAACCGCAAAGAGCATAGATGAGGTAAGTTCCTTTTTCTCTTTGTTTTTACTAGCTATCTCTTCTTGATAGAAATATATTGTGTTAAAGTAGCTAGCAATTTCTAATGTGTTAATTCCCATGACAGGTTATCCAGTACCACGATTTTTTCCTTGATAAGTGCTTGAAAGAATGTTTGCTTCTTTTGCCTGAACTTCTCAAGGTCAGTGGTTGCGGCTTTTAATTGCAGTTCTTTAGCAATTGAATATATGTTACTGTTAGCGTAATTAATAGCTGTTTTACTAGCAGGTTGTCGATAGTGTCTTAATTAAGTGGATAATCTTTGACTTAATCAAAGATTATGGGCTTGTTAGTTTCCTTTTCTTATTTTAGTTCTCTTTATCCTTGCTTCTTTTATTTAGTTTGAAACTAGGATTATGACATGTAGAGTCCTAGATCTATCTTTTAGTTGTTTTTAAATTTCTATAAATACAAGCTACAAGGAGGGGAGCAGTACATCTATCATCGATTCTGCTCTCCCTTTCTTCTTCATCTCGTTTTTCTCTCCCTTTTTGTTTCGTAACAGTTACTTTTTGGATAATCATGAAGGATCATAATAAATGTCACAAAATAGATGTATGTACTGGGGAATCTATTTCTCCCTAGATTTTCTAGGCCTAAATGTAATGCCCCCTGACCGAGCCCTAGGGCACAACTCTAGTCTCCACTCTCCAGGATTCACAAGTGAGGCTGATAGCTGGGAATTATATTAAACGTTTATCAACAATTACAGTGGAAGTTTTGAAAATGTTAGCAGTCATAAACATAAACTTTTCATGAACATTGCATAATTATAGCGGAAGAATAACATTTAAGAACTGGTGGCATTTACAATGTCTGATACTTAGTGCTTCATAAGTTAATTACTTTCATATAGCCTGTTTCATGGACTTGGCTCCTAACAAAATAAAGTTACACACTCTATCTCTCACATTTGACCTCTCAGTATATACATATGTGAGAAACCAAAAATAAAGTGTAACAGTCAGTCTGTCAGACTCAGTTGCCCCCTCCCTTGTGTGCAAACTCAACAGTGCCCACAGGCTCCTCTGGCAGGGATTCAAACTCATCTTAAAACAGCCGTATAAGATGGAATGAGCTATAAAGCTCAGTGAAAAATTTAACTATCTATACTTAAATGGGAAAGTGAAATCACAAGAAGCATAGCATTCCAATAGCATCAGAATCTCATCGTGTTTGATAAACACTAACAATCCATGTCATGAATGCAACAGTCATAATTATTATTCTAGAATGACCTCGGTAATCAGTTTCAGCTTGTTGCTGTGTGCACAAGTTGGAGCCGTTATAAGCACGTGGTGATGTCCTAGACATCTAGCCCCCGAAAGGGCAGTGTGTTCCTAGAACTCTGCGTCTGCAACTGGTGGCAGAAGGGTGACTTCATTGAAATCTAGTCTTTTTGTAGAATGCAGTGAATCCCCAGGATTCTGCGTGCAACGTGTCTCCACTCACTACCTGACCACTTAGTGAGGGGACAGCAAACATGGGATCTACCTGACCCCTAGTGAGGAGGGGACAGCAAACATGGTATCTAAGTAATATGCATTTCATCCATTTCAATCTTACATCTTTCTTTCATTCTTTTACTTACATAATCAGGTCCTTCATGCCTTAACATTTCAGAAACCAGCATCACTTTCATATTCTAATATTTTACCAACATATATCGTATAAAAAGTAGTGAATTCTGTCCGAGTACCATACTCATTTACTCAGGATATGAGATGCATATCAGATTACAAAACATAGGCAAAACATCATATTACATAGCATCACATGCTTGTCATAACCAATATCGCATAGCGTTACCTACAAGCATATAATAATCAACAGTGCATGATGTGCAGCATTTCACACAGTTCAGCAACAAGCATCATTCAATTTTCAGCAGGCTCATCTGTCATGCATTAAATAAATAAAATTCTCGCATAGCATCATTCTTGCAAGATACTCATACATCTACAGCAGCATATACATGCATAAATAATTACATCATATCATTCCTACATCTGTATATCATATACAGCATCTAGTTAGAATATTTTCATAAAATTCAGCAAGTGAGAACAGTCGAGGAGTATTAAATTATATAACATAACCAAATAATCCCATGCAAAGTATAAATGGTGAAATTCCTCACCAAAAGTACTGCCAATTGTAGTTCACACACTAGGACAGCAAGATGGATAGGTTTCTTCCAAATTTCAGTCCTACAGGCTACAACAGATCATTCAGGCTATAATTATTTTATAACTGAAAATTTCTAAGGGAAACAAGCTTAAAAACCTAAATTTTAGCTGTTCCTAAGGTCTGAAAATGTATAGGAGCAAAACCCAAAGAAAACTCATTCAAAGCCCCATTCTAGGCTTGATTTTGGGTTCTGTCTGTGGCCAATTGGTTGGTCATTCACTTCAATTTCCCCTTCAATTTGGGGTTTTAGCATCACTAAACAGCATCAATCCCCTTTAATTTGTTCTCTCTTCTCAATGCCACCTCAAATTTTGCATTCCCAATTCATCAAATGCCTTGCATAAGATTCGGACAAGTGGCTGCCATCTCTCCTAGTGGGTCCACCACCTTCTCACATCCAAAATCAGAATTTAAAATTTTCTAAATTTCCAAGACATTATAAATAAACTAAGTAATGCTAGTACTACTGCTATAAACATACAACTTATTTCCAGAAAATACAAAAGACAGCAAGCAAGCATGATTAAATTCAATCTTCTAGACACAAAATTATTATTTTAATCACTAACAACTTACCACAAGGTAGGGCCAAAATTACCGAAATGCCCCTCAGTGTCACAACATCAACAAAATCCCTGAAAAAGGGAGGGAAAACATCCTAAATAGTAAACTCTAGGATCCGGGGTATTACACTAAAAAGTCAACTGAATCTGATGATTCTATCACATTTTCTTTTCCCTCATTCTTCTCAAATCATGTGTCTAAATTGTGACCTTGCACATGGATCACTTACATTGGATCCTTCCAATCATCTCGATTAACTTTGATGAACGAGATATTTAGGTGGTCCATGGAATGGTGTTCCTGATGCAGTTCCCTACCCGCAAGAAACCAAAGATATGGATAGGGATATTTATGGATTTGTTTCAGATTTTCTTTATTTGGGATATTCTTGTAATCAGATTTTATTTTATATTCAGAAAGTTAGATACATTGGAGATTAGTTTCCTTGTTTGAGTTAGTTTCCTAGATTGATATAGCTTCTATTTTCAGATTAGAAGAGTTTTCTTATTTATATGCATGTAATCTGAAGTGTTGAAGAGAATATTGAGAACGAAAATTTGAGTTTCGAAGTGGTGCTGCGGCTGTGGTTTCTCCCCCTTTTCTCTCTCTTCTCCTTCTCTGCAAGCTAGAACCACATTCTTCTTAGGTTTGTTCTTCCTTTCTTCTCGTTGCTCTAAACATGGCTGCTGTTTCTTTACTTTTCCTGCTGTTTACGGTACCCTGGACTTGGGGAAACTTCTTTAGAACCCCTCGGTACTGATCAATTCAGTCTGAAACTGTGGGCGAGGGTTAGTTATAGGCGACTCTACCTGTAGATCTCCATCCCTGAACTCCATTTGTTCCATAAATTTTGTCTGAAACTGAACCTGGTTCCATGCTCTTACCGCCTGCACTTATTTCAGGAATTTTATCAAATTTTTGGGCTTCTGAATTGGTTGTTTAATGACTGGATTTAATAGGCCAGCATGTTATCGATCTCCCCATGAAATTTTGGAACCAGCCGAGCCATATTGAGAACGTTCTCTCTCCCTTAACCTAACCTGTTCTTCTGCCTTCAATTCTGGTTCGTGAAACAGTTTTTAACAAGAGAGGCTGAAGAAGTAGACCTCTTCTTTTGAATTCCTATTTTTCCCTCTCCTCAATAATTGTTTCTATTATGTTCTCTCCTTAGATTTTGTCTTCCAAAACTGTCCCCTATCTTTAGTCCTAATTCCTTTTATGTTCCACAACCTGATTCCTTACAGAAAAGGCGTCCCAAGTGTTCTGGTTATTTACAAAATTGCGACTATCCCTAAAATTTTGAGTTTATTTATCTGGGTGAGCCTTGGTGTAACGGTAAGGTTGTCATATCGCAACCTGGTGGTCATGGGTTCGAAACACAGAAACAGCCTCTCCACATTGTGGGGGTAAAGCTATGTACATTTTGCCCTCCCTAGACCCTATAGTAGCGGGAGCCTCGTGCACTAGGATGCCTTTTTTATCTAGGTGGGCCCATGGCAATCCCACATTATGGTTTTGCAACCTGGGACCGCATCAGTTCCACTTCCACCATGTAGTCTTCACCACATTCACTTGTATGCCTGCTAAACTGTTACAAATTTTGTTACACATTCTACCAGACCGCTTTTTTGTGTGTGCTCTTCTTGGCTTCTTGGTGGGAAAGGTGTTGGCGTAAGGTGTTGTGGTGCTTGTTGGGGTAGGACTGGCTTTTCCTGAATTCTTTTTTTTTTTGGGTTTTTTTTTTTTTTTTTTTTTTGGGGTGGTTGAGGTGTGTAGGTAGAGTATGGTGGTGGTTATGGGCTGCTTGGGAGGAGCTCAAACGTGGGGTTTTTGGGTTTTTTCACCATATTGATCTTGTGGTGCTTGAAGGCTGTGGTCAATTGTTGGCCTATTTTGGGATAGTGGGATGTTTGTTTACATTCTCCTTTCTTTTTCGAGTCTCTAATGAGCTTTCTTTTCTTCTTTTCATTTCCTCTTTCCGTTAAAATTTATTTTGGCCAAAGAATATTAAAGAGAAACCCAATGTGATGCAGGAAAAACTAGGGTTTATGTAGGTAGAAGAAGGTACCTTTATGGTTCTGTGAACAGAAACTTAAAGAGGGAAGAAGGAAGAAGAAAGAAAGAAAGAAATGATACAATAGACAAAAGAAGGAAAGGCTCAGGAGGCTACAACCTGCAAGGAAACTAGCCATGGCTACAACCCTTGCTGGGTTTTACTTGGCTACAATCACAGGAAGAACAAAAAGGAGTAACTCCCGACAAAAAAACAAAACATTCTTTAGTAAACTCAGTAACTAATCCCTTTTCATTTTATACATCCAACTTTATTTAGAGAGTTACTAAAATAATAATAAATAAAAAAGAAAAAAGAAATGAAGTTGGAAAGTAATCCTAAGGAAAACATTCTTAACATGAACTTTCTTTGACATAATTCTATTCTGGAAAAAAATTTGAAGACTATTACCAACATTATCTCTTAACCGCTTGACCAAGCTGATTACTAATGTCTTTTTTTGGGTAAATACTGATTACTAATATCTCTAATGTCTCATGGGCTTAACTGAAAGCCATTGGAAATAAAACTCCTAACCTGCTAACTTGAATAAAACTAGCTTATTACAAGTAAACCTACAGTGTTCCCAATGCCAAAATATTCTCTGGAATGATCTTTGAGAAGTTGAAAATTTCGGCACCTTCATGAGAATGATCCAGCAGCAGAGTGTTTGTCCATAACTTTAATAGCCTCTATGGTGGTAGAGAAAATATGCAGTGCCTGGATCTGACGTATTTGATGGGTCTACCTGGAGTTCTTGTCAACAGAGATTGCTGCTTGCCTATCCGTCTTTTCTGCAATTTAGCCATCTGATTAGATGGCTAAATTTAGGGAAGGGGGGAAAAGCATAATGGTGGGAAGTCTATCTTTTGTTGCTGGGATGAGAATAATCAGCCTAGGGCAACAAAGAGGACTGACTGAAGTTTAAATTATGATTGGACATTTAGACCTCATATTCCACACACCATGTATGTATTTTCTCTGAAATTATAAAAGCAAGCTATAGCTCAAGACTTTTTGATTGCTGAAAAAATTTCAGGTTGTGTTATTATTTTTTTTTGGTAAGGTCCCTGGTGGTAGAATTGCAACGTAAAAATTAAAAGCAGCTGTTAGTTGAGGAATAGGCTCAGGTCTTGGGGGAAACTTTGTAATTTCTGCACTGTGCTATGATTTTTGCAATTTCTCATCATGGTTGGTTCTTAGCTTAAGTTGTCCAACTGTAGAAGGTGGAGAGGCTGAAATCCATATGCCTTCAGTATGCTGCGGCTATTCAATGGTTGATTTCATCATCCATTTACATTCCCAATCCAGAGGAACAGTCAAATATCCCGAAAGGATCAGAGAAACAAAAAAAATGGCGATCAAAGAGCAAGCCTCAAGTACTGAAGTTAGCAGCTAGCGATGCAACAACAGCAGTGACAGATTCTGTTCTGTAAGTTAAATTAAAATATCAATCGAAATAAATTCAGTTCTGTTCAGTTTCCCCACTTCTCTATTGCCTTACTATATTTGCTCATTAACTGCAGGAAATTTGCGAGAGAATTCAATTTTGAGCTTCAGAGTCTGGGACCAATTTTGAGCAATAGTTCCCAAGCAGAGCCATATTTGACACATCTTGCTCAATGGATTCTTGGTGTTGGGAACGACCAGTAAGTGCACCCTGTTTGTCAGGGAGGCTGACATTGTGTAAATGAATTGCTGATGTTCTTTCTTTGCCATTAATGGTGCTAGGTTTGCAATTATATGTTTCATCCAGACTCCAGAATACTTGTGCTTTGAATAGAAAATTTTCATCTGTTCTACTGGAATTTTGCGATGAATGAGATGCCATCGTGCTTCTGGTCTTCATTCCAGAACCCCCCCCAAAGGGGGGGGCTTTTTTTTACCGACTTGGGGGTCTTCATACTGGTTCTCGATCCTTTTTTGGAGAGATGGGGACACAGCAGCGTTTTTGTGTTGTTGATTCCTAGATGTAGTGCTTCTTCCCCATGTGGTCTATTGGTACTATTGAAATAGAATTGACCTGTAATACAGAACCTATAAGTGTAACCTTCCGTTCAATACTAGAATCAACCACCACCTAAATGGAATATCAGAGTGCGGTAAGAGTTTTGCTAACCTCTTAAGGCCTCACAGGTCGTTAGTGGTACTTGGCGTCCTATCGGAACACATTATATGGAATCCTGGAGATCGGGAACCAGTGTAAATTAGCGAGTAAAAAATTTCAAGACAGCAACGGAAATTTGTATTTTTACACTTCAAATGTTTACAACAGCTCAATATTTTATTTGTTTTTGGGAGAAAAACATGGGAGAGGGTTATTCTACACCGCCAACCCAGCGTTACTTTTAGCTTAAAAACATATATATAATAGATTTTATATGAAAATGTTAACATGGCTGTATCCGTGAAAAAGCAAGCCCAGGTGACCAACATAGTTGGTTAGAGGGCTCGTGTACAGTTACAAGCTTTTCATGTCCTAGCATTTTATATTAGGAGGGATAGGGGAAAATTTCTGGTGTGCACATTTATATCTGGCACGTGACGGATTGGCTGTGGATGATGGTCCCTCCCACGTGGTATCTCACGTTGCCAAGTTGCAAACAAATAGGAACTTCCCCATCAGGCTAGTATACACCCAGTGTTCCATGTTTTGCAATTGAAAAAATGAGTTTGGATGACCTGCATGCACATGTATTTTTTATGGGATTTCATCACCGTTGATGTGGTGTGGGGTTCATCTCTACAGTGTGGAACCCACTTGTTATGAACGATGATAGGATCCCAGATAGGATACAAGTACATACAGGTGAATCATTCTCCAAAAAATGCCTTGGCGATCCTGCCCAGTCGGCCACTCAAATTCCACTGCCTGCTTTGGATGACAGAGCCATGCCTACTCCCCTGGCAGTCCTCAATCATCGCAGCATCAGTTGTCAAGGGAAGCTTCTTGGATCGATGTCATGCTCATCCATCTTCTGTATCCTCAGCTGAACTTTGAGGACAAGGTTCTCACGAAAGCAGGTGGCAATGACCCGATGCATACAACTTACGACACTGATGATGGGCATGAGGGGCTGAACGCACCATCACCATTGCGAAGTGGAAGCCGAGACAGGAAGAAACCGCATACTTTAAGCGATTATGTGTAATTGCAGGAAAACATGGATGAGCATACATATCGTACGTAATTGCATGCATCCATGCATAAATGGCAAATTGGTTAGGTCGTTATAACAGCAGGAAGATTGTAACAGAGGTTGTTAGAATCATTAGTGAACTGCCATCTTTTATATAATGACTGGGAAAGAGAAATACAGAATCATTAGTGAACTGTCATCTTTTATATAATGATTGGGAAAGAGAAATACAGATAACAAGAATCGTCTTCTTCCTTCTCTTCGTGTCTGGAAGCTGCTACCCTCGAACTAGCAGGTTTACTAATTTCCTCTTCCAACATCCTTTATGAAGCATATTAGCAATTTAAACAGTAGCCGAGTTGTGGGTCCCACATAAACTTCACTCCCCTGTTGGCTGACATTTCTATGGACAAATGGGCACCATCTGAGATGGTGTTTTGCTTGTTTTGATGATATAGAAGTAGTTCAGTGAAACCGACTTTCGAGTCACGAATAAAATGGCTGTTGGATGAATCTATGTGAGTATGAAGGCACAAGGGTTTTGCTAAAATGTTTTATATTATTGTCACAATGCCATGTTACTTTCCCAACATCACAAGACACCTATTGTATCCTGTGGACAGATGATGTGCCCGTTCCAACCAACCATTGTATAGAAAGGACATAGTATAGATTAGCTGTATCAAATACAACCCCAATGTACTGACATGCATTCCACATGTCTATGTATGTATACAAATGCTCCTAGTCATTAGTTTGCACTCTCCCACCTCTAATCAGGAACATACAGTTTAGATAGGAAAAACCATGAAAATGGATAGCACAGGTCTGTCCTGTGACTTCTAAAAACATCACGAGCAGTTGCAGCACCAATAAGCAACCTTAAACAAGACAGACAATAGCATACATCACACTCTTTCATGTTGTATATGGTTTATAGTTCTTTATATGGTTTATAGTATAATATTAATTAGGTTGTTCAACCTTGAACTACTACTTTTTTATTTGAAAAAATTTTCATGTGTTTCATTTTATTTTATTTTTTTAAAGCCTCCAGATTCCAGACTCCGGAGGCTTTATAACAAAAAGGTTGTTCTACATCATGGTCTACATTGATCTGGTAAACGGCCTCCAAGCTTTGCTCATTCCACTTTGTTTCTATTGGATAAATTTTGCATGTTTGTACTAGTCCTCTCATTTTGCAATGAATCCACTTTTTAAGCAGTGACTAAGTGGAGGATACACCTGAGCTAAGAATTTTGAGATGGAAGACCAAATGTGGATGTTTCCCCAGAAAAGAGCTACAGTGAGGTTGGGTCAGAAATTGGACCCAGAGAGATTTTAGGGTGGGAAAGAATATGGGATGGGATTACCAAAACACTGACAGCATTACATACCAGAGAAAACGAGCTTGTTGAGGTCGCTTCTGTTGCAGCCAATATATGTTGGTGAACTGTTCGTTCAGCTGCATGAACTTGTGTGGGGAGTGTGTGGTACACCTTCAATACCAGAGAAGTTTCAAAACCCTACCACTGATCTTAAGTAT
Source organism: Protea cynaroides (assembly GCA_028583415.1). Taxonomy (NCBI): domain Eukaryota; kingdom Viridiplantae; phylum Streptophyta; class Magnoliopsida; order Proteales; family Proteaceae; genus Protea; species Protea cynaroides. Next base: position 12,729,637 of record CM053276.1, on the reverse strand, counting down.
GGTACAAAGAAGCTTATGGAAAATAGGATATAAACGGAAACACTGATGCTTAATACTGACCACAAACACAGGCAAATGACAGATCAGTTCTGTTCCAACATAAGGCTGAGATGGAACTGGCTACATGAGGAGAGAACATGGATTGATAACATTATTATGTGATGGGTTTTACAGAGACAGTAACAGAGGACAGGGCCTCATCAGACCACAATTTCTTGGTACCCAAAGATATGTGAATAAGACAGAATCAGCAATTTCACCTAACTGTGTAGCTGCAACTTGGCTAGATATGTTTGACATGAGACAAATGGCTGCCCTTCTAAAACTTCCAAAAATAAGTAAACTAGAAGTTCATCTAAAAAACTATCAGTATGAATTCAACAAAAGTAAATGAGAACATTCAAGAAACAAAGCCTTACTGCTCCAGTGTGCTTGATCAATTGTCCCTTTAGAAGACCATGTCAAACTAATGAAGAACGATTGTTATCATAAAAGAAAGATTCTAACCAAAACCCATGTCTATTTGATCACTTCTTATCAGTCAACACAGCAGGTCTTGAGCTCCTAATACTGGAACGTTCACTACTTTGAGGTAGAGGCAAAGCCTTTGTAGGATCCTCATTTGATGATGAACCACGAGCCTTCTTCTTAAGCTGTTCAAGAAGTCGGTGTGCTTCTCTTAAATCATCGTTTGCACTTGGTCCATGACTCTCCCATGCATCAATCACTCGCTGCTGGAACTCCATTGCAAGTGGATAGCTGCAGAAGCCATAAGAAATTGATTCAGTGATAAAGCTCCAGCAGTATAATAAATGGTGGAGTGAAGTGTTGATGAATGCTATATTTCACGTCAGCAAGATGGAGTTGACATACATGTGCATACTAAAATACACATTTATTTACAGTTATGAATGTATCAAGAAAGCCCAGTGTCCCATTGGAGTAACAGAATTTTATAGGTGACAGAGTATGTACCAATTAAGAAGGGAAAAAAAGAACAATAAATAGTGTTAACTATAGGGAATGGACCAATTCACAAGGGGTCTGGGGGTCCATTCCTCTCTCTCTCTCTCGATTCTAGTACTATCGACAAGAGGAGAGAGGAGAGCTGGCTTGTTGACTTGGTCAAACCAGCATTGATTAACTTGTTGAACAAGTTGGCTATGCCTTATACGCAATCTGATTGTAAGTCTTATCCTTCTATTTTGAGATGTGGAGTCCCTCTCCTATCCTACCATCTCTATCTTATCTCTAATTCATTAATAAGTAATTAGGAGACTAGGATTATTGTGTAACTAGGATTCCTTGTCATGTTGACATCTAGAATACCTATTCCCAATGTAAATGGGACTCCTCCTCATGTGGAGTCCTAAACCTACCTTTTTTCCTTATTTGAATAGATATAAATAGTGATTGCTAGGGGCAGAGGACTACATACAGTTTCTCTCTTTTCCCTAAAATACTATTCATGAGTTACTGGTCCCAGTACTGTTCAAAGTCTTGAAACAGTCTTCTACTTCTCCATGATGAGGACATCGACACCATAGACACCATAGCAGTACCGCTCTTGCTACTTCTATTTACTTTTCTTTAGTTGTTTTATGATTAGTTGTTTTCTTTATTTTATATTAGAGGCATGGACCCCACCCCCTTAGATGCGGACCACGATTCCACGATTTAGATTTCTCTTATTTATCTTTTCGTTAGTTAGTATTTGATTTGGATTGTGATGCCTAAATAATAGGCTACTTTTTCTATAATATAATTGGTCTCTTTTAGAGTTATTTTATGATTAGGATTTTAAGTTTTATAAAGACAAATTTTATTAATGAAATTCATTAGATGATTGTTAGGTAAATTTCCTACATCGCCAATAGGATGGCGACACCAAGAAGGCTTCAATCCACGTCAGCACAATTGAGTAGGTTTGAGGGACATTTTCATAATTCCTACCAGAAAACGGGGACAAAAACTTCTTTACGCTGATCACGAAGGCTATTTTAGTCTGTCCCCACCATAGACAAGGGTAAAAGTGACTTTATCAAGTATCACTATTCACTATAAATAGCCCACGAATCCCAAAGCTCAAGGTACATCTCATTATACTCATTCTCCTAGGGGATTATCGTTCTGACACCTCGGATTGAGAATCTCTCACTAACCCCATAAATTTATAAGTGGGCTCGGATATCGAGCCCATTGACTGTTCACAGATCCCTAACTTAGGCATTGGAGTGGACCCAGGGCCATAGGCCCGCCTCCCCTTTGCCTTCTATTTTGTCTTGTAGGTCTAGTTAGCATCGAGGACTGCAGATACAGAATCTGGGCGAAACAATAATTATTGAAGAAAAAAAGAACAGCTCTCTCTCCCTCTCCCTCTAGGCGGCGGTATTCCCCCCTTTTTGTTTCGACAGATTCTTCCCCTCCCCCACCCCCCGCTCCCCCTTTTCTGTTTTGACACAATCCCTCCCCCACCCCCACCCCCTGCTGTTACGGCAACCCACCTTCCTCCCCATTCTCTCTCTTGGCGCTAACTTCCCATCCCCCTTTTTCCTCTCGGTTTGGTAAGATCTCACCCCTCCTGATGCAAAGAGGGTTTCCACACAACACAAATCACAAAACCCTGTTTTGCAATAGGATCTTAATTCAGTCCAATACAAAATTCTGCAGAGAAAAGTAATAGGAATAATTACTTATCTTGAAATCTATCCGTCAGAAACTGATGAAACTTGGGTTGAATGGTCTTTATAACAATTATGAACAACCCTCCAAAGTCGAAGAAGATCGAAACAAAGCTGAGGAAGTTATGGGGCCCACAAGTAGGCTGGACCTGGTAGGGCCTGGCTCTGGACAGCTCCACTGTAATTGTGTGATTTGATTTTAATTCAGCCAAAGAAATTGATGAGGCTTCTAGAAACAGTGTCGCCAATCAAGGGATAGCAAATCTAGATCAAAGAAAACACAGGAATTGCAAGGAAAAGAAGAACAAGAGGTTGAATCTCACAACCAGGTGAGGCTCAACCAGAAATTAATTGATTCTCAATTTTCTGGAAAAGCTCTAAGAGCTACCGCCAGCTTCTACTCCTCTTATTTATAATGAGAATCCTTACAATTAAAATAGGAAAGAGAGAAAACTACTAAAACTAAACCTCCTTATAACAAAGGAAGGTTTTAATACAATGGAAAGAAAACTTTCTAAATCTGAAAATAAGAAAGTAAATACTTGGTCTCCAAGTAATTGACACCTACTATCAATCTATCCTAAATATTAGGAAACAAACTAAACAATGAGATTAGGAAACTAACTTTTAGGAAAGAAATAACAAAAGAGTGAAAAAATCTTTCAAAAAATCTGCTGCTGGTACTCTTCATGTGAACAGTACCACGTGAACAGTGTTGACCATGTGGGCTGGTTGCCTTCTTGGACTGCATCACCTCCCCTTCTCGGACTGCATCACCTCCCCTTCTCATCTTTGTTTCGGTAAGCCTTTTTACTTCTTTTATATTGTTCTTTGCTGTTTATTTGTCTTCCGTTATACGCATGCTTTGCTGTAAATTCAATTCCACATAAATTCTGCCATAGCTTTTGTTATGTTCACTATTTGCAACATGGACAGCAACTATGAGGATCATCTTTACAGATGAGCCTTCAATTTAGCATCGTTTATGGTTAGTATTCCTTTCTTTTACGTTGGAAATAATTCTATTTTACATGTTCTTATGTCCACTTTATTACTAGTTTAGGAGTTTTGATACTTCCTTGCACATTAGTACTTCATAACCTTGTGTTTATTTTGAGCATAACATGAATCCTAATTGACTACTGTTAAGTCGAAAGCATGTTACTTCGATTTATAATGTTTACTACGTATGGTTACAATGTTCCGTTATACACATGCTTTACTGTAAATTCAATTCCACATAAATTCTGCTATAGTTTTTGTGTTATGTTTAGTATTTACTAACATGGACAGCAACTATGAGGATCATCTTTACAGCTGAGCCTTCAATTTAGCATCGTTTATGATTAATATTCCTTTCTTTTACATTGGAAATAATTCTGTTTTACATGTTTTTAGGCCCACTTTATTATTAGGTATTTAATCTTATTAGTTTGGGAGTTTTGACACTTCCTTGCACATTAGTACTTCATAACCCGCTGTTTATTTTGAGCATAACATGAATCCTATCGATTATTGTTAAGTTGAGAGCACGTTACTTGGATTTGTAATGTTTATTACATATGGTTATCATGATACTAATCTTGTTTGCATGTTATGTGTTGCTGCCCAGTGTAGTCCATACCTATTAGATAGTTTATTTATTGAATCCTTGTGTTAAACGCTGTGTTAGAGTGGGTTAGTCTAGAGACCTTAGGTTATCCTACATCACTCCATCTTCTCTCCTTCCCTCCTTCTCTCCTTCTCTCTTTCTCTCTATTTTGTTACATGATATCAAAGCACTAAACTGATCTGCCATTCTGAGAGTTGTCTAAGTTCATCGTTCTGGTGTGCAGCCACCATTGCTGCTCTGCTGCATCTTCCTTTTCATAATGCACCTGCTACTACTGCAAATCTGTTGCTGAGTTCTAATGCTACTGCTGTCTCTTATTCAATGTCTGGATATTCAATGGCTGAATACAAGCCTTCATCTAGAGAGGGAAGGATCTAGTCTATTCACATCAGATATAATCTATTCTAGATCTGATCTGCTGCTATTTTGATCTGCTTCTGATGTACTGCTAGTCTGCTACTGACCTTTTGATCTGACCAGAAGTTATTATATTATCAAGATTGCTATTGACTACAATCTGCTACCTTGCTACTATTGATCTGTTATAATGATCAGATCTGATCTCCTGTTACTGATCTCGATCTGCTAAGGTGTTCTTATCACAAGTTACTACTCAACTTGCTGGAGTGATCTACTTTACTACAAATTTGATCCACTGTCTACTATTTTATGTTACTAGTTATACTCTGCTGTTCTTGATACTGATCTGATCTGCTACTTCCTTGTTGCTGTTGACCTAATCTACTGCAAATACCTATTGATCAGATCTGGTTTTGTCCATCGATTTTATCTGCTACTGATTGATCCATTGCGTATGCTACTGATCCATTACTGGAAATCTGTGGCTTGCAATACTGATCTGATCTACTGCTACTAGCCTCTTGCATGTCTGAATCTGGTTACAGGTATGCTGATTTTCTAGTTTTAAAAGAGTCCACCTCAATTACGACTTCATCATATCTCCCATATCCTCCATTGGATCGTACCCAAATTTTGATGACTTATCCAAGTTGTCTTTAATTACTTGCCTGCCATTTTTTGTCCACATCTGCTGAATGGATCTTTGGCTTTTCAATTAATGTAAAAAAATTTTCTTGCATCATTACCCTATTCTTGGTCACGCTAGTACTTCACCATATTTCTTAATCCGACAATTGGATGGTTTTGAAATTTGGATATGTTGGTCCTATTGATATTCTACTCTATATTCTACAGTTTGAAGTCTCTCGCCATAATTTGTCCACATGGAATGTTCTACGTGAGGGGGAGAAGGTATATATATATATTTGCTCAAGTTCGTGTCTATTCATGGAAGAGAGCTTAGCCTACTACTACCTAGCATGTAAATATGTAATAGAGCTAGAATCTACTACTGCCTACTACCTATTTGCTTGTGATGGAGCTTACTAGCTCTTTACTCGTAATTGAAAGCTTATTTATTTGCTCAGACGGAGTATACTATAGTTTACTATGCTCGTGTTGGAACCTACTACAGTTGCACGCGATGCAACCTACTACAGTTGCACGTGATGCAACCTCTGCTATAATTGCACGTGATGCAACCTCTGGTACCAGTTGCACATGATGCCACCTCTACTACCAGGTGCACGTGATGTAATCTTAACTATCAATTACATGAGATGCAATCTCTACTATCAGTTGCACGTGATGCAATTGATACTATCAGTTCGTGTTTTCTCATGTTGAAGCTTACTACTACCAGTGCACGTGATGTATCATGTAACCTCTACCATCAGTTAGTGTTTTCTCCTGTTAAAGCCTAATACTACCTTTTTGCTAATGTTGGAGTTTACTACCTCTTTGCTCGTGGAAGATCCTGCTACTACTACCAACTGTTACTACTACTAGTTGCACAAGATGTAACCCTGCACATGATTCTGAATTGTAGTGTCCCCAGCAACCTATCTACTGCTCTACTTGATGCAGTCCAAGAAGGCCCAAGGCCCAAGCTCAAGTCGATAATGAGTCAGCCCAAAGAACCAGTCGGTATTGGTCCATTGGACCAACCAAAGACCAACCCACACTGTTCACGTGAACAGTACCAACAGCAGAAAATTTCCTTCTTTTGTTATTTCTTTCCTAAATTATTCTTAGATTTTGTTTCCTAAAGTTAAGTTATGGATTGATATTTTGTAAGTTGTTTTTTTTGGAAACTTGCCTTTATAGAGGCAAGTTTCCCTTTTAATTTATCTTAGGATATTTTTTAGATTTGAAACTTTCCTAAATCTATAAAGGCAAGTTTCCCTTTTAATTTATCTTAGGATATTTTTTTTTAAGAGGACTAAATCCTTCCTTATTTTGTAATCTTTCTTAAGTCTATAAATAAAATAAGAAGAAGAGAGCCAGCAGATTTTCCAGAAAAAAGTAAAGTTTAAAACTTCTATTTTCTGGTTGAGTCTCTCAAGGTTGTGAGACTCAACCAATTGTTTCTTCTTCTTTCTTTGAGATTCTAAGCTTTGTTTTAGTTCACAATCAATCAATATTGGCTGGCGACACTGTTCTCTGCTGAGTATGCTAAAGTCTTGCTGATCTGCTACCAATTTCCATCGACATTAGCTGAACTATAACCAGATCTGGGCGGTACCAGGTACAGCAGGTACAGCAAGCTTTCGAGACTCATAACTCCTATAGTTCTTTTCAGATCCTCCCCAAACTTCAGAAGGTGTTCACAATCATTACAAAGGTCATCCATACCAAGTTTCATCTAATTCTGACGGTTAGATTTCAAGATAAGTGGTTTTTTTCATTACTTTTCTCTGCAGATTTTTGTATTGGACTGAATTAAGGTCCTGTAGCAAAGAGGGCTTATTAATTTGACTTGCTTTAAACCCTCTTTGCCATCAATTGGTATCAGAGCATGGCTGAGGAGAGTTCTAACTCTCCTAATCAGTCCAACAATCCCAATGACCTTGTTAATCTGGTTCTCCAACGATTGGTCAAAATGGATGCCAAGTTAGATAGCATGGATGGGAGAATGAGTAATTTGGAGGAGCTAAATCATCCTAGGCCTGCTAAAGTGGAAGCCCCTAGAAGGGAAGCCCTTAATGCCAACCTAATGCCAAGACGTATTCTTAGGGCTCCTCAAAGAGTTCCTAGAGAGGAATACCACAACCCACCCTATGAAGACTATGATGAACCTATCCGTTACCAAACCCATAAGGTACGGATGGACCTCAAAGAGTTTCATGGGAGGCAAGACCCCGAAGCTTTTCAAGACTGGCTAAATGCTCTAGATGACTATTTCGATTGGTTTAACCTTCCTGAACCTCGAAAGCTGCAATTGGCCCGCTCTAAACTTGTCAGGGGTGCTCGTGATTGGTGGCGTAACTATGAATATAGTCTCATGAGGAGTCGTAGAGAACCCATTACTTGGGAGGAGATGAAGGAACAATTGAAAGAAAAGTATTTGCCTCGGTCTTTCCAAAGAAGGTTGCATGATCAGCTGAACAATCTTCGTCAAGGTAATATGAGTATGGAAGACTATGTATACCAATTTGATCAATTATGTGCACGGTCAGGTTCACGAGACAATGATGATCAAATGATATCTCGATTTCGTTTAGGGTTGCGACCTGAGATTAGAGAAAAATTGGGTGTGGTTGATATTGTTAGTTTTAACGACTGTGTTGATAAAGCTTTCCAAGCCGAGGACCTTTTGAAGTCAACACTAAAGCCCATCTCCAGTTCTTATGAATTGAAGCACCCTATACCAAACAGTAAAGCCATAAGGACTACATCTCATGCTACTCCAACAACAGATAAAGCTAAAACTCCCATGGTAGCAGCTACAGATGTACAATGCTATCACTGTAATGCATATGGTCACTTTGCTAGAGATTGTTCACAAAATTTAAAGGTAAACTCTTTAGTTGCTGCAATCGAGGCCAATCTAGATACAGGTATGTGAGCCGCAAAGTGATGACACTTCTATTCCTAATACGGATGTCATGGAAGATGGTGAGGATTCATATGGAATCCATATAATCGCCAGATATGGTTTTGATTGCCCCAAAAGCAGATGTGGATAATTTTGATGCCTTTGCTAAAGCTCCAGGGATTGACAAAGGTGACTACAATTTTGATGAAGACCACGGTGTTATGGAGACAATTGCGGAAGATGAAGAGTTGAACACGATAGTTCCCATGAATACAACGATTCTACTTGACTTTCCTCAAGATGTTGAGCATATTGACTTTGTGATACCGTCTAAATATCTTGAAGAAAGTGGACCCAAAGTGATGGATTTTCTTCCAACATTGCAAACACAGTCAGAATTTCAGAATCAGAAGACGTTGCCTACCGAACCCACTGAAATCATTCTTCATCATTATCGAACTCGTGGACGAGTTCATTTTAAGTGGGGGGGAGTTGATGCAGTCCAAGAAGGCCCAAGGCCCAAGGCCCAAGTCGATAATGAGTCAGCCCAAAGAACCAGTCGGTATTGGTCCATTGGACCAACCAAAGACCAACCCACACTGTTCACGTGAACAGTACCAACAGCAGAAAATTTCCTTCTTTTGTTATTTCTTTCCTAAATTATTCTTAGATTTTGTTTCCTAAAGTTAAGTTATGGATTGATATTTTGTAAGTTGTTTTTTTTGGAAACTTGCCTTTATAGAGGCAAGTTTCCCTTTTAATTTATCTTAGGATATTTTTTAGATTTGAAACTTTCCTAAATCTATAAAGGCAAGTTTCCCTTTTAATTTATCTTAGGATATTTTTTTTTAAGAGGACTAAATCCTTCCTTATTTTGTAATCTTTCTTAAGTCTATAAATAAAATAAGAAGAAGAGAGCCAGCAGATTTTCCAGAAAAAAGTAAAGTTTAAAACTTCTATTTTCTGGTTGAGTCTCTCAAGGTTGTGAGACTCAACCAATTGTTTCTTCTTCTTTCTTTGAGATTCTAAGCTTTGTTTTAGTTCACAATCAATCAATATTGGCTGGCGACACTGTTCTCTGCTGAGTATGCTAAAGTCTTGCTGATCTGCTACCAATTTCCATCGACATTAGCTGAACTATAACCAGATCTGGGCGGTACCAGGTACAGCAGGTACAGCAAGCTTTCGAGACTCATAACTCCTATAGTTCTTTTCAGATCCTCCCCAAACTTCAGAAGGTGTTCACAATCATTACAAAGGTCATCCATACCAAGTTTCATCTAATTCTGACGGTTAGATTTCAAGATAAGTGGTTTTTTTCATTACTTTTCTCTGCAGATTTTTGTATTGGACTGAATTAAGGTCCTGTAGCAAAGAGGGCTTATTAATTTGACTTGCTTTAAACCCTCTTTGCCATCACTACTACTTGGTCGCTATCTGCTGCTACTACTACTACTTGCTTTACTTGGGAAGAAACTATGCTGATTAATATTCGTGATTTGGTATTACTACGAAAAATTCTCTATGCTCCCTGGTATCTCTGGCTATATATTAAAGATTGATGCTGCAGTTCACATCTGTTTCAACCTGGACATGCGTGACTTATATGCTTCAGCTTGAGAGAGAGAGAGAGGGGAGGGGGGTGTTAACTATAGGACTCCTCTCTTTGTTTTAGTATTATCAACAAGAGGAGAGCTGGCTTGTTGAGTTAGTCAAACCAGCATTGATAACTTGTGGTACAAGTTAGTTATGTGCCTTGTTCCCAATTTGATTATAAATCTTATCCTTCTATTCTTCTTACCTCCTTATGTAATTGGGACTCCCTCTCATGTTGAGATGTGGAGTCCCTCTCCCATTCCACTATTTCTATCCTATCTCTATTTCATTATAAGTAATTACAAGAATAGGATTATTGTGTGATTAGGATTCATTATTAGTCTAGGATTCCTTGTCATGTTGACCCTTGAGGTGTTCTCATAAACGTAAAGAGCATCCAATGTATCCATTGCGTATAATTTACACTAGAAATTTTTTTTTTCAACTGATTCCGACTGATCTCTGTTTTTTCTTTTTAGTTTGGAAGCTTTTACGTGCTGTTCTATTGCGCAGAATCCTCTAGCAATTTTCATTGTTATTCATCCAGTCTCCTCTTCACCTCCACATTCCTATAAACTTAAAACATAATCACTGTAGCCCCCCTCTCCTTTTTTTTCTTTTGTTTACATCTACTTGTGCTTGTTATTCTCATACTTGGTTTGTAGCTTTTATAGGTTCTGGTCTGAAAGCCATGGCTTCCTTACTACTGTTCTAGGCAGTGGACACCAATACAAAACAGAGGAAATCATCTCTGAACAGATGAAGACCCCAGATGGTGAAAGAATTTCTCATAGTTAACTGGAGGTCATTTCATCCATGAGCTTCAGATACTTCCCCTGCTGAGCATTTTGCATTACCGGTTAAATCTAGTTCAGGCTATGCTCAATCCCATGGTAAATAGAATACTGCGATGGACAGAGTTTTGGGTCTGCTCTCAAGCTGAAAATGCCAAAAAAAAAAATTGACCTACAAATCATGATTGCTCAAGAATCCCCTCAAATGCTGTTTCAATATGTTCTACCAAAAACTAACTCAAAATAATTTGAATTCCAAACAAAAAGCTTGTTCAATATTATTTTGTGAATAAAGATCAGAAATTTTTCTCCTGTCTTTTCTTTTTTTATTTTTACAAAGTTATAAGTATTGCGAATTCCTGTCATTCTTGATCCCAATATCTACATAGACCTGCTGTTTTTTTTTCAACATATAGGTTGCGTTCCTGATTTACTATAATATTCCAGATGTGGTTGCTGTTTTAATGTTATTTTGATTGCAATAAGAGAACCCTAGCCATAGTTAGGGTTTCAGGCTCAAATTGCTATTAGCCAAGAGAGGGCAGATTAGGGTTAGATGTTCAGGGGTTGAAACAGTGACTGAAGTTAGGTTTAAGATCAGAACATAAATTATTTTGAAGGGAAATTAAAGGATTAGAAATGAGACCAGATTATTCCCTCAGTATTGTAAGTTACCAGAATATCGTTATTGGATTGGCCGATTCGTACCGGTTTTGGACCTGGCTAATCCCCGATTCCAGCATATTTTAATATTATTTTAATGAGGATCAGACACGTGTAGATTTCCAATTGGATCCATACATCAATCCGATCCGGATAGGATCAGTTTGGATATGGCCTAGACTGTGTCCGATACCTGGATTTAGAACCATGATTGAGGATGATTTCTTGTAACTTACGGTACAGGGATCAGATGGGGCTGATATTCAGGTCCAAAGAGTTCCTAATAGGACCTTTTAGGCCCCAAAATATGGCAGGGATCAATGAAGGTTTTAGCCTTGTAGGAGTGCGACTAAGGTTTTAGCTATTCTCGGTATGAAAACTTTTCTGGTTCTAGAGTTTTATGGCTGGTTTTGGGGGTTGATATGCTGGATGCTGGGTAAGCAGGACAGGTCTGGCAGAGTCACAAGAGATTGAAGATGGCTGGAAATAGGGCTGAAAACGGGTTAGCTTCCTGGGTTAGTTAAGTGATGCAACTACAGAAATTCAATCAAGCCTTTGGGCCTCAAAAGATCTTACTTTGGCCCATGGTTGGGTACTTTGGCAGAACCAGGTGCTGCCATTGGCTCTTGATGCAATATCAATGTCAGTAACCATAGCAATCATGCCCAAGAGCTTAGAGAAGTACGGATGAGCAGCAGCTCCTACGCAATAGAAAAAAATTTAGACCCTAACCACATAGTAAGATGTCAAATTAACGCCAGAAATACAAGTGAAAGAAAACTAGCATAAGACTAACAGGGATCTGTTGAATTGCTGCACTACTTCAATATGAACTTTAACCAAACCAAACTTTGATTGCAGCAAGAACAAAGAAAACGAAAAAGGGGAACACAAAACAGATGAACATTTGTGATACCCTAGAAAAGCAAATGGAATTGATTGGGGAAGAGTATTGCTATAACCAAACTCCGATTCTCCCAAAAGGAGGACTCTATCTCAAAGTCATTGCTATAATCAAACTCCTACGGTTGGGTACCATTGTGCTTGGAACAGCGGGGTTAGAGGGATCTGGTGAGGAGGGAGAAAGCTATGGACAGGGGATTCACCGGAAAGGCAGAAACATAGCTGTACAAGTCATGAGCGACAACAATTGTGATTTCCAAAGAATGTAATTAGATCGATCAAGTTTGTTTGGTAAGAGATGAGTGATGTTTGTGGGTGAGATCAGAACAGTGGTGGAGGTGGTGGTTGACAGGGAAGAAGAAGAGGAGTTTGTGGAAGCTGCCATTGCAGAGGAGACATCAGTCTTTTAACTGCTCTGATACCATGAATAAGTAGAGAATATTTGATTTGAATTTTCCCACACTTGACGTGATGGGTGTTCTGTGATTTATACTATGAGTTTGTTACAACTGAAGGTGGAGAGACTATAAGTATTTTCAAGATAAGATCCCATTCAAAAAAACTCAAATTTAAAAGTTGGTTAACCGCCGCATCCAAAAGCCTAAACTTCATCCTGATTTGTTGACTGTGCCGTTATAAACCCCACATTCAATTCTGCAAAATGGCCAAAAATAATATTACATCTCTGTTCTGACCAGTTTTTGGAAGGCCATAAACCTCTTTTTTTTTTTCTTTTTTCTTTTTCTTTTTTTTTTTCATCTATCAAACGTGGAAGGGAGACTCATTTCTTTTTTTCCAACTTAACTCTCCATTATTTATTTTATTTTTTTAAATCGTGAGAAACTGGAATCCAGCATCTGACCTTACGGTTGTGACGCAATAGGTAAACCAACAGCCAGTGGTTAGAACTCAAGCTTTTTTTCTCATGAGAATTAATTCAGTTGGACTTCATATGTGATTTGTTTTCACAAATATAGAATATATCTGTGAGGACAATGAAAATTCGATCCTCCACAATCAAAGGCTCTTGCCTTGTTTACTTTTGTCCATCTATGCCAATGGACAGTGAAAGAACTGGAGTCGCCACCTAGATGAGGTCTAGGACCTATAAATTGTCTCTCACTTGTAGAGACACTATGACTCATGCTCAATGGATTGGCTTCCGGTCTTACCAAAGAAGGGTAAGCTTCAAGTTACGAGTTGGGAAGGTGTTAGGCACCCAACTCACCCAGTCAATGGACTGGTCTCCTTTTGTCCTATCATTTCCTACATTTTCAAAGTTTATGTATATTTAGGTCGTTCAAACTAACCTAAGTAGACAAGTGGGGAACCCTAAACCAAGTTTCTAAGTTGTATTAACTTAGGGTGCCACCACACAGGTTTGGAAAATAAAATACAAATATATGAATCAATGAATAAATCAAAGAATAAAAGAATGAAATACACATGAATAAACAAATAAAGAAATAAAAATATTAAAGAATAAGCAAATACAAAAACAACAGATGGATGACCGAGCTTGAGATCAAGCTGCCTATGTATCCCTGTGCGGTGGGAATCAGGCCAAACGTAGATCGTGGGGGGTTGTGGTTGGGTCATGTGTGTGAGGTACTCCCTTGACAAAGGAAGCACGTGTGACTGGACGCAAAGTAAATATGTAGTTCCTGCTACCTATGTATCTCCTCAGAGAATCAGGTCAAACGTAGTTCCCACGCAGGGGGAGCCTCGCAAGGCAAGGGTGTGTACTCGCAAGTACGGCTTCGAGATAGAGCCTCGCAAGCCTAAGATGTATACTCGCAAGTACGGCTTTGAAATGGAGCATCGCAAGGCAAAGGTGCGTAGTCACAAGCACGGCTTCAAAATGGGGCCTCACAAGGCTAAGGTGCATACTCGCAAGTATGGCTTCGAGATGGAGCCTCGTAAAGCAAAGGTGTGTATTCACAAGTATGGCTTCGGGATGGCACATCGCAAGGCTAGGATGCGTACTCGCAAGCACGGCTTTAGGATGGAGCCTCGCAAGTCGCAAGGCTAGGTTGTGGAATGGTCTCGCAAGACCAGGGTGTGGGTTAGTCTCGCAAGACCAGGGTGTGGGTTAGTCTCACAAGACTAGGGTGCGTACTCGCAAGCACGACTTTAAAACGCGAATCCTGATTCTCTGAGGAGATACGTAGGCAAGGGGATATCCCAAATACGGACCCACACCCTAGTCTTGAGAGACTATTCCGTCTTAGCCTTGCAAGGCTTCGTCTCAAAATCGTGCTTGCGAGTACGCACCCTAGTCTTGCGAGGCTCCGTTTGAAAGTTGTGCTTGCGAATACACACCCTAGTCTTGCGAGACTATTTCATCCTAGCCTTGCGAGACTCCGTTTCAAAGTGGTGCTTGCGAGTACGCACCCTAGTTTTGCGAGACTAACCCACATCCTGGTGCAAGACCATTCCACATCCTGGTCTTGCGAGGCTCCATCTTAAAGCCATACTTGCGAATACGCATCCTAGCCTTGCGATGCGCCATCCCGAAACCATACTTGCGAGTACGCACCTTTGCCTTGCGAGACTCCATCTCGAAGCGGTACTTGTAAGTACGCACCTTAGCCTTGCGAGGCCCCATCTTGAAGTCGTGCTTGCAAGTATACACCTTTGCCTTGCCAGGCTCTATTTCAAAACCATACTTGCGAGTATGCATCTTAGCATTACGAGTTGCGAGGCTCTATCTCGAAGCCGTACTTGCGAGTACACACTCTTGCTTTGCGAGGCTCCCCCTGCATGGGAACTACGTTTGACCTGATTCTCCGAGAAGATACGTAAGCAGCAGAAAGGACGTAGTCACTTCGTGCACTGTCACACGTGCTTCCTTTGTTAAGGGAGCACCTCACACACAACTACAACCCTACACGAACTATGTTTGGCCTGATTCCCGCTGCACAGGGATACGTAGGCAACTTGATCTCGAGCTCGGTCATCCATCTGTTGTATTTTCTGTGTTGTTCTTTCTTTTAATTCATTATTTGTTTATTCATGATTATTTCATTCTTTTATCCATTTATTTGTTCATTGATTCAATTATTGTCTGTTGAGCTGTATTTTATTTTTCAAATCTATGTAGCGGCACCCTAAGTTAGCACAACTTCGAAACTTGGTCTAGGATTCCCCACTTGCCTAGTTAGGTTAGATTGAACAACCTGAACATACATAGGCTTCAAGAATGTAGGAAATGATAGGACAAAAAGAGACTGGTCCACTGACCGGGTGAGTTGGGTGTCTAACACCTTCCAACTCGTAACTTGACGCTTACCCCTCTTTGGTAAGACCAAAAGTCAATCCATTGAGTCATGAGTCATAGCGTTTCTTTAAATGAGAGACAACTTATAGGTCCTAGACTTCATCTAGGTGGCGACTCCAATTCTTTCACTGTCCATTGACGTGGATGGACAAAGGTCCCAAGGCGAGAGCCTTTTGATTCGTGGAGAATCAAAAAATCCCATTGTCCTCACAATATCACGCATAGTATTCAAGCCAGTAAAACTTAGTATAGCATAACGGCATAATACTACATCCAAAAACAGAAACGTTCACTGAAATGATTCAGTTCCAGCTATAATCTTCCCTTTTACCCATTTTTGGGTTGTCTTGATCTTCGAAGCCATTTAATCAAATGTTTACTCCATAAACTAGTAACTAAAAGTTGAAAACATTTCTGTTTTTAACCTAGTACACCAAACATTGCAAGGAAAGAAACAATGAGAGAAGCGTAGGCAAACTTTCCCAAACTTCCTTTTTTTTTTTTTTTTTTAGTAAGTACTTAAAAATTAACCATCAAGTCCAACAAAAAAATCACATTATGGCATCAGAAGAAATATAAGCAAGTGAGATAGATCATGATTCAGCATAAAAAAAATGTCATAAGCTAATAGCAGTTGATTAACGTTTAAATAGCCTGTATAATAGAAAAAATGTCTAATACAATGAAAGTAAAATCATAAATTGGGAAAGCATTCATACCTCCCCATGGCACCATAAGCTTTTGACAGGTTCTGACACGCTTCAATCGAATCAGTATGATGAGGGCCAAGCGACACATCCATGATGTCCTTAGCAACTGCAAACATCTGTGCAGCAGACTGAGGCCTGTCCAACTCCAAATATGCTGCACCCAAATTGTTGTAGATATACCCCACTCCAAAATGCTTAGGCCCAAAGCTCTCTTGCAATCTTTCTGATGCATTTTCCAAGTATGGTATTGCCTGCGGCACCTTCCCTGTCAACAGAAGTAACCAACCTATTCTTGCAGAAACACTCCCTTCTGAGTGTTGTTCCTGGGGAAGTTTCTCAAGTATGGCCTGACATCTTTTTAGTAGTGAAATTGCAGTTTCAAACTCATTCATCGTCTCATAAAGCATTGATATCTCCATGTAAGCTTCAGCAACTACCGTAGAGGAATCAAGTTCTTTCTTGTCAAGAATTCCACAAGATATTTCAAGGCACCTCTTTGAATCAGCAAACTTCTCCTGATTACACAAGGCTTTCGCCATTGAAACAAACACAAGAGCTCGAGTTTCACTATCTTTGTCTGTCTGCTGAACAATATTTTTTAGAGTATCAACTGCCTCATCATACCTCCCCAAGGCAATCTGCATATTGGCAGCATCAATTTCTGCACGAAGTAGATCAGAATGAAGACCCCAATTCTTCAAAACCTTCTTGGAGAGTTCATTTTGCTCTAGTGCAGTCTCATGTTCTTCCAACCCACTGTAGATAACCCCAAGGAGACGCCTATCATGAGCAACCTCCACTGAATTGTTCCCTAGTTGAGCCTTATGTATCTCTATTGCCTTCAAACAAAAAGGCAAAGCTTCTTTAAAATTCAGAACTGCAACATATGCTTCTGCTAAATCCCGATTTGCTGAGCCAAGCTCCCTGCTTTCTGGCTCTAGAGCTTTCTCTTTCAACTCCAAAGACCTCCGAAGATTGACAAGAGCTTCCTCTCTTCTCCCCATTGCAGTCTTTGTATTAGCCAATTCAAGCTGAACCGCATGAAGAACAGGCCTGATATCATCAGCATTGACGCCATCTTCTTCCAACTTTGCCAGTTGCCTATTAGCTCTATTTAAATACCCTAAGCTGTCATTAAACCTCTTGAGGCAATAGCTAGCAGAACCCATCAAATGTAAAGTCATGGCAACTGGTAGAGAAGCTTTACCATCACTTTCCAAGACCTTCAAAGCTCTATTTCCGAAAGCCAGAGCTTTCTCGGGGTCCTCACCTTCTTGGTCTAATTTAAGGCCTACTTTCAAGCAAGCCAGTCCAAGATCCTTCTCATCAAAAGCAGATTCCATGTCTTGAAAAGCTTTGAGAATCTCGTCGGTTGTCTTTGCAGACTCAAAAGCCTCTTCAATTTCGGATTTCTGTTTGATTTTTCTCTGTCTGCTGGACAAATGAGGCGAGTTCTCCACAAGAGTGTCAAGATTTCGAGACGGGTTGTGCCTAAATTCGTGGGTTTTGTTCTTGAGGAACAGCAATCCATGGGCTGCCTTACAGGATTTGAGATGAGGTGAGGGCTGTTCCCCTTTGATAGGTGCCGGAGGGATGTCTGATACAAAGTCTCTGGAGAGAACTCTGCAATCGGTTCCGTGTCTGTTAAGGTGCCGGAGAACAGAAGATGAGGCTCTTCTCATGGTGGATAGCAGGATGGGAGGGTCTCACTTGGAGTGTTGCACAATCCAATTTCAGAATCAAAGGGATTATGTGTTCTGTACTTCGGCTATGTTTGGATCAGATTCTATAATTCTGAAAATCCTGGATTCTAGTCCAATTCTAGCTCAATTCTGAAACCCAGAATCAAGTTTGGATGCACAAATTTTGCTTATTAATTCCAACTTTCAGAATTGCACAACTGTGTTTAGCTATCACTACTTCTGCAGATAAATAGCACCAATTCTAGGCCATGCTTCGTTGCCTTCTTCAGTTACAGAGCACGCCCTACACAAAAAAAAAAATATTCAAAGAAACAGAAACCAGATAATTAAAAATTCCATAAGAAACTCGAAGACAAATAGGGAGATATTCAATTAAAGTATTCGACTAGTAACCAGAAATGAAAAACTGGAGAACAGAGAAGTGAACCAAAGAAAACAGGAAAAAGGGTTCCATTTACAGAGAAAAATGAATGAAAACCGGAACCCAGAAACAGAAACTGCTTGTACCCCAGATGCAAACAAATGGAGAACACCCAGAAGCAAGGGGAAAAAAAAAGAGAGAGAGAAAAAAAAAATCAGTTTTTCAAGAGGAAATGCAGCAGACAAAAACAGAGTTTCTGTTTCAAAGAACACAAAATAATAAAATTGTTACAGAGAGAGACAGCGAGAAATAAAAGAGGAAAGGAAGAGAGTGAGAAAACCTCAGTGGCCGGACAAATAATAAACCCTCGAGAAACCTAAAACCCCTTTCCTTCTTTTTTTTCTTCTTCGAATTGCAGAAGGGGACCGCTGTTGCTAGCGTGTAATAAAATCTCTAACCCAAGACCGCCACGGTACTGACATATAATGGAATCTCTGCACTTAACCAATCAGATCATAGAAAAGCGAGTTGAACACACTTTTGTATGCTTGGCCAGAGCGGGATCGGGCTCCTCTGTAGTGAAAGAACTCACTACAGGGAGGCAGTAAAGCCCAGATGCTTCCACGTGGTGGTAATGCATCCTGGGGCTGTGTTGCTTGATTGTTTTTTAAGCTTTTGGTAAATACAAAGTACCGAATCAATGTGTGAAACAGGGTTTCCACCCTTTTCTTCGTTCCAATCTCCTTCTTCACTCTTCTTCTTCCCGATTGAGCCGGTGATATGTACATCTCCTCCCTCGCTTTTGTCCCCCACTGGAGAGATCGGCGCATTTATTTAAACATTTCCTTCTCCGTATGGTCCTCTACTAGCCGATACAGGTCTCTCTCTGCAACTCCCAGAGATTTTCAGAATTTCAATAATAGTCTCATTAGAATACACTAGAGAATGCAAGAAATTGCTGCTTTTAACAACTCCTAACCTTTTTTTTTCTATATTTTTATTAATTCAATCCCCTTCTTCTATATGAACCTCTTCTGAGTCTCTACAAAAAAGAAAGAGTCCAAAATCATTTGCAGAACTTTCTTTGGCCTCAGTAGCAATTTGTCAAATCATCACAATTCTTTACACTAAGTTTCTTCATTATCATGGTGTATTGTAGAGTCAGTGCTGGGTTTAGACTAAAAGTAACAACAGTGTGAGATAAGGAAGACTGTGTACCAGATCCACTGTGCGAGAACTATGCTGAAAAGGGATCGGACTCTCAGTCGGGAAGAGGAAGAAAGAGGAAAGGAGATTTGAGGAGAGAAAAGCGAGGGAGGAGATGTACCTGTGTATTGCCCGAGAAATATACACAGGGATCGCCGGCTCAACTGGGAAGAGGAAGAGGAAGAGGAAGAGGAAAGAAGAAACAGTAAGTGAAACATTTTGTTAAAACTCTATTTCACACGTCTTCTTGCAAACGATTCAGTGCTTGGCAGTTACCGAAAACTCAAGAAACAATAAGCAGCACAGTCCAGGATGAGTAACCGCCACGAAGCATTTGGGCTTCACTGCTTCCCCTGTAGGGAGCTCCTTCACTATAGCATGTGGGCTGCCTGCCCCGTCCCGAATAGACGAACAGGAACAAGCTGAAGAAAGGCACGAGAGAGAGAGTTGATATGCATCGATTATCGGGTTTTGAATAAACTGACAATCAAGAATCGATACCTACTACCACGAATCGAATCGATGATTCGGCAAACCGTGAGGGAGGAGAGAATGTAGAAGAAACATCAACCTGCGTATGTGTTGAACATCAACAAACACATAAAAAAGTAGAAAAGGAAAAAAAATTTGTGTTTTCACTATATCATTTGAGGGTCTTCGCAAGCTTCACTATGCATGGTGAAGTAGATTGCTTATTATATTTGAGAAGAGGTGGTATCAATGGTGGTGGTCGTAGATCACAAGCAATTCTTCTGCACACATTAGCACACACAGTAGTTTAATTGCTATTTGCTCCAGAGCCCCTACTCGAGTAAGACGAGTAAAGACGTTGTGCAAGAAGAGTCAAGCGGGATAGATTCATAGGTTTAAGCCTTTATCCGCTTGGAGAGATGAATTTTCAATTTCTAAGCCTTTGTTTTTCTCTGGCAAGGTGCTAGGGAAGCATTTATTCCCAAGTGATGGGGTTTGGAGTTCAGATTGATACCTTAATCCACTCTGACATAAAAATCTACCAATAATGGAAAAAGATACGCTCTTGAACCCCCAACAATAGGTTGATCAGTTATTATCCGATAGGGACGGGAGACAAAACTGCCACATTAAGTACACGATGCATTCGTTAAGTCATCGTGAAAACCTCGGACATACGGGAGAGGTGAAGGGGTTTTGTGAGATCCACCAACATCGATCGTCAATGTTAACCATCATTGACACCAAATGGATGTCAATAAGAATATCCGTTTGACAAGGAAAAGGTTTTCCGACAATGTCAATGAGGGAGTAATCTTGCACAATACCAATATGAGTGTGGAAAATGATATAATCAATAGGGATTCACAAGGTTAGCGATGGAAGGAAAAAGAAAGAGATAATAAAAAAATACCGAATATGAGAGGTTTTTTTTTTTTTTTTTTGGTAAAACAAATATGAGAGGTTGTGAGAAGAAAATCTCCACACTGACATTGTGAGATTTTCTTTTCCATTCGAAAATTATATTTTTTAGATGTAAAACTTGTAAACTAAAATAAAATTTACTTATTAAAAAAATTAAGGTAAATTTTATATTTATTTAATTTCCCTTGCAACCAGAGGTGCCATTGCCTGCTCATTTGTGAATTATGATGCAATACAAACTTCAACAAGACTTTTAGCTGTCAAGAAAGACCTAGGATAATATTGTCTAATAAATAATATTTATATGCATAAACGTGTGGGTGTTTGGTCTAGTGGTATGATTCTCGCTTCGGGTGCGAGAGGTCGCGAGTTCGATTCTCGCAACACCCCATTTTTTGGCCGCTTTCTCTTTCTTCTTGACATGTCCTTTTAGAATGAATGATTGGGTTAGCTGTTGGCGTACGGTCCGCCTAAAATGCTGTATCGTCTAATATCGCATTAGTGGTAGAGGTAATTAATAACTAATCATAATTTACCAAAAAATAAAAAAATAATTAATAACTAGTCATACACTCAGAGACATATACATCAATAATCTATCCTCATTATTTTCAAAATAATACCTGAAATGTTTTAGATGGGGGTGTCAACGGGTTGGTCCTGGGCAAATTAGTATCGGATTTTATAGAGTTTGACTAAAAGATGTCCATTAAGAGATTTGAGCTAGGTGGGTTGCACTGTGCACATTAACAGATAACTCCAGTTTCGGGTTGTTATTGGCCTTAGTTTATCAGATTAAAAGTCCGATAGAAAACCCTTTAAGGTCATCTATGCTCCGTTTGACAACATTTCTGCTTTTGATCCGTTGTTTTTGCTTATTGCTTTTATTATGGAGTTAGTAATTTGAGAACAAAATGCTATTTGATAACGTTGTTCTATATCTAACTCCATAGCTTATTGATATTAGAATCTTGTTTGATAAAAATGAATCTAAAATCGATTTAAGATCTGGTAGTGGTAGTGGCGGTCAAGCCTTCGTTCATTTTGGTCCAACTCCATTTTTTAGCTTTGGAGCAACGAGAGTTAGTTCCTTTCTCTTCATTTTTTTTTTTTTTTTTTTTTTTTAACTCCCAAATTTAGTATCCCAGAGTCAAATAGAATCTGATTCACACATTGAGAGCTTGGAATCGAACTAGATTTACCAAACATTATTCATCTCTTAAATTGCTCCTATGGAGACAGAATCAATGGAACCCAAGAGCCGGAATGTTATGAAACGGAACCTTAAAATACTGATGTAGTGAAGCTAGGTTTAAAATTCGATTAAATGGATATAGTCTGGGCCACTATTGAGGTCGAGCTCATTGATCCAATTTTTTTGGGATGATTTTGAGTTAGTCTAGACCGGATCAATAGGATATGTCATGTCTTAACTCAAAATATTTTCGATAATAATTCAGACCGAGTTGGTTTTCGGGTTAATTTGGACCGATTTGGTCCAACTACAGATTCAATCCCAAAATTGACAATCCTAATTTTGGAAAATAATTAAAATATGATTTTCATTAAAAATTACTTTTATAGACCAGAGTAATTCATTCAACTCTAACCCAACTAAAACTTACCCATCCAAGTGTGTAATCATATTTTCAACTCTTCCAATCTGATCATAAGAGTATTTATAAAGAAAAAAAAAATCAGCTACCCTCCAAAATAGTTTCAAAACATCACCTACCACCTAAACCTTTCAAAAAACATCAACTACCACCCAAAGGTTTACCACCGTTAATCAAATAGATCCACTACGTTTAATGAATCACGTTAGTTGCTGATGTCATCCAAAAGCATATTTGAATTAGACAATAATAACCCAAAAATAAGTTGAAAGACGATTTTACCCTCCTTCACTTAAGGAGGGTAAAACCCCAAATCTCTAACGTTTCTTCTTCTTCTCCAGATCTACCCTCCTCTTCCTTCTCTTCTTCTTCTCCAAATCTACCCTCCTCTTCCTTCTTAGGTTTCTGATTTAATTTTGCCGACGAGGGAGAAATGAGGGAGGAAGAAGAAGGTATAGGGAAAGAAGAAGAAAAATTACAGTGAATGGAATGAAAAAGGAAAGGAGAAGAAGTAGAAGATGAAGAAGAAGGAACATAGCAGATTGCGTTGGAGAGGGCTTGCAAACCATTTTGATGGCAGTCCAGCCAAGAGCCAGTCCAACAATGCCAATCACTGCAGTGGTGATGGCTGCCCTTATTCTGCTCCCTTCTTCTTCTGAATCTTCTATTTCTTTTCTTCTTCTTTTGCTCTTTTTCCGCCGACCATACTCCCCTCTCTTCCGAATCATCCCCTCAATCGTAAACCCTTGCTGCAACTTCTTCGTGTGGCTGCCTTGGTCTGCAATCCTCTCTCATTTGGCAAAAACCCCTTTTCTCTCTCACTGTTTTATCTCCTTACTTCTAAAATGGAAAACCCCATCTCTTCCTAACCTCCTAGCCGACCAAAAACCCCTTTGTTGAAATCAGCCTCTCCCTTTCTTACGAAATCAGATTCCCCCTTTCGCTATTATTCTGTTTTACTGTTTTGGCTTCCCAGCTGCATCTCCATCTGCTCCACTCCCTTTCTTTCACTCTCTCACTGATTTCCCCTGCTCCTGCAGTTTTTACTCTCCATTTCCCAAGTTACTTCTCTCGTTGGAAAGCCTTGGGATTGGAGATGGATCGCCCGAGGTTTTAGCGATTACAAGAGGTATCTATTCGATTTATTTCGGATCTGACTGCAATACAGGGAAGGAAACGGGATCTGACTGCAATGTCACCGAAGTTTTTTACAAATGGACCAATTACAGCAAGGGATGGAGATCCTGCTGGTTCTTGTTGAGAAATGGTATTCAATTTCAAGAATATATTCTATGTCTTTTTCCCTAGAGATCAATTACCAATATGTTGAAAATAAACCAAAAACACCATGGCAAAATCTTAGAAACGGAACACCATAACAAAACACTCCTACTCAGAACCCTAATGGACTCAAGAACACTCCTACTCAACTTTCAGGCTGTCCATGTGGTTGCTCAAGTACTTCCCCATCGCCGAAGAGAAAATCCAAATCACCATTTTCGTTGGACAATGGGGCCATCGCCAGAGAGAAAATAAAAAATTTCTCTCGTCTTCTTCTCTGCTTTCTCTGGCCAAACCCCATGGTTCAAATGCCATGGCTACACTAGAGGGGAGAACAATGAGGGAAGGAGAGAGGAAAAGAAAGAGAAGGGTTATATTAGTAACTTTATTAGCTTTTAAAAAATTTCAATTAAAAACAAAAAGGGTAAAAATGTCTAACACTGATTTTCGTTACTTGGGTGTAGTTGATGTTTTTTGAAAAATGTGAATAATAGGTGATGTTTCAAAACTATTATGAGGGGTAGCTGGTATTTTTCCTATTTCAAATTCTATTTTGTATATTTATATTCTAACACATTCAAAGGAATCAAATTAAACTGTTTCTCATGGAACATCTGTTCTCAATCAGTGTTAAATTAATTCTTACACGTGTAATTAATTGTAAGGTTTTCTTTGACCGATTCAGGTCAATCAGGTTTAGAATTGAATTAAAATCGATCAAGACTGATAGTGATCCGTCATCAATCCCGAATTCTTGAACCTTGATGGAGAGATTTGATGGATTTGTTTTCCCTCTTTCTTCATTATTTAAAGGGTTCTTGATAGAACCTGCAAAAAAACATGGATTATCAAAAAGACTAGAAAGGATGGGTGTTTTAGGTATATTGATTAAAATTCAGTGGCAAGAATTTAAGGTTACAAATAGACTAACCCCAAAAAAAAAAAACAAAATTTGGCATTTAATTGGGTGGGCCATGGGCAGATTATTAAGCAAGAATTTAGGTATAAACACAAATATTTAATCATAGTTCTGTTTCTAACGAACAACCGACCTTAGCTCAGTTGGTAGAGCGGAGGACTGTAGTGGGGAAATCCAAATAGCTATCCTTAGGTCGCTGGTTCGAATCCGGCAGGTCGGAATTTTTTTTTTCTTTTTCTGTTTATTTCATTCTGAGTGTAAACGATAAGGCTGATTCAAATGTTCAAATTTGAAAATCAGCGAACTTGAAGTCGTTTGAGCCAACAAAAAATCTTTCATATTATATCGGCTACAGTTTACGCAAGCTGCTATCAAGAGTTTGAAATTTCCTATTATCTAATTTTGAATTTCAATTTGATGTAAACAAAATTATAAATACAACCATTTCTATCGTTTACATGATAAGGAAGCTTTCAACAGTTTCTATCTTCTTTCACCTTTCTCAATCTTCCCTTCTCATGGTTTTTTAGGGTTTCCTCATGCCCTTCGCCTTCTTTCATTGATTATTTGATTGATTTGGGTGATTTTTACCACTAGTTGATGACGATGATCCGGGCTTTTGTAAATCAGGATCAGAAACCTCAAGAGTTCGAAATTTGTTACATTTTGTTGCGTGGGTTGACATCTGGCGAATCGATTTTTTCCTGGTAAGTCCTCAGTTGCCCTGCCTTTAGTATTTGACGCAAATTGGGTATAATGATTGGATATGGTTCTTCCGATGGAAGGCACAAAAACAGTCGTGCTCTGGCTGATGTTACCAATCAGCTCGATAAAAGACGGGTTTTGTCAATTTCCAGCAGCCCTGATCTTGAGAAAGGCAATGGATTCCGGGATAATATGGAAGGCAAGGTGCCAGATTCTGAGTTTGTTCAGAAAGTTTGTTTGGGAGTTGAGAATTTAGTCAGAGGGAAATGCAAGCGCGGCTGTGTTGAAGATGCTAATGCTAAGGGTTTGCCCTTGGCGAAACCCATTAGGCTCTGTAGTTTACTGAAATCTGGTAGTGGACGTGACTTTTTAAATGGTGACAGAGTATCTGGTATTTCTGGAGTTCATATTGAAATTAAGGATTTACCAGGTGGTATGCATTTTGTTAGAGGCAATGCAGCGAAATGCAGAATCCAGGAGGGCAGTGATAGATGGAGAAATTGCCGTACTTTTGGTGTTTCAGAGCTCGGAGGTTCTGAGCAATGTGATAGAAGTGGGAGCTCTACGTCAGTTATTGTTGGAGGAGGGAGCCAAGGTGACACAGAAGGTGTTAAAGCTAATGTTCGTGGAGATGCCATTGGGAGCACTCTGGAAAACGATGTACTAGATGCTCATGTCTGTGGGAATGATTGCGAGTTGATGGATGGTGGTGAGCTGACCTCAACCAAGACTAATCTTTCTGGATCATCAAGTTCCAAGTGTTCTGAACTAGAGATATGTGCCGGTTCTGGTAGTGCAGAAGGCTCTAGTGCCGATCATGGGGCAGACATGCTCAATGTTTGCTCTTGTTCTTTCTGTCTGAAAGGTATCTCTTGCTCTTATTCTTTGTATTGGACTCTGTATACTTGGTACAAATTATGAATTCATGTACAAGGGAAGATTATGTGTTCTATTACTTTGCATCTTCATTTCGCATTTATCTCCAAAGAGTACTGACGTCTTTATTTTGAGCAGCTGCATATATTTGGTCGGACCTCCATTACCAGGATGTTCTGGGCCGGATTGCTGGTAAGCCCTCCTGAAATATGTTGTTTACTAGATTAGCTTGCCTCTACAGGTAGATCATTTTTAATTCTCTCCTCTTCGGAAATACTGATACTTATTCAATTAACTCCACTCTTTTTTCAGCATTAAAGAAGAGTGGGAAAGAAGTTAAATTTTATGTAGATAGAAGTTTGAATCAGTATGAGACAGACAGAAATGGTATGGCGAACTTAAACAAATCAAAAAAATTAGAATTGGATCTTATGGGCCAGTGGAAGTCACTTTTCTTTCATACAGAGGACATCCTCATTCGTGAAAGCACCCAGCTTGTGAGTCTACCCCTCTTTTCCTATGCTCCCTAGACCTAGTGTACCATCTCATTGTTTTGTGCAAATACAGAAATAAATCATCCGAACATGCCGATATTACAGAATTTTGGGGTTGTTTCATTTCTTGCTTTTTTTTCTGCTTCTAGAATATGACTGGATGAGTTCATTGTTGGTTTTCTTCAATATCATTTATTCATCTCTTTCCTGTGCCAATGTTGATGTAAATTTTCTGTTCTTCATGACAGGAATCCAGTCTTCTTTCTTTAAAAGAACTGAGAAGGAACTGCAAGATGGAAGTGGAGATGACTAACCGGATGCCTTTGAACAAGTAGTTGCCTGCTTTCATATTTTTTGGGTGACAATCTCTTAACCGTGGATGACATTTCTGTGCAGCAGTTATAGCTGTAAACTTGAATGCTCTTGTTTATTTAATTTTTTTTTCTTTCTGAAAATTTCTGCTGGTGGATTGAATGAAATATATTCTCTTATAATACATCATGTAAGTCGTCATGTTGTTAGAGTTGTCAATGTTTCTCACCTGATATAATGATATGTTTTGCACTTTTGGGTTAGACCCAGCTCAGATGGTGCTCTGTTTGCAACTTCAATGGCTTTGATATTATGATTACTGTTTCTGTACATGAGAATCTGTTAGTTTTTTCAGTTGATTGAATTTGCTAAATGTTAGGAGTCTGCGTTATCAGTAAACAGTTCATCTACAACAATCATATTTGTCCTACGTTGCATGAGTAATGGTATATTCTGATGCTGGATCTTCACTTGTGACAATTATTGAGTTTAAAAACTTAGGGCTAAGGTTGATTCTGTGAATATTTGATGAAAATATGCTTTATTGGGAATTAACCATGGAAAATCTCAAAGATTGGTTTGTCATTAAAGAGGAGGGTAAGCCTGGAATATAAGGTTCTAGATAGAACTGGGCTGAAGAATTTGTTTGAGATGGGCTTTCAATGATAAATGGATTTTGAAAGCTGGCTAGACTCGGAGACTGGGATAAGTTGGAGATCGGAGGGATTAATTGGTTGAATGATTGTTCAAACGATGTGAACTTTGGTTCCTGGTGAAAATATGTGGGTCTGCTGAACTTTTGTGAAGGCTTGGATTCACTTCATGCATTTATGAGGGTTAGATTTGGTATAAACCCTTTTGGTAAAGCAGTTGGTAGTAGTTCAAGACCATGTTTTGTTAACCTTGACCCAACAAGAAATTTTTTGTAATTGTAATTGTAATTTAATTATCTATAGCTATGATAGGAAAGGATGCTGTTACTCTCAATGCTGCTGCTGTATTCAATGCTCAAACATGTTAACTTTATGCTTTTCTTAAGAACATTAAAAAAAAAAAAAGTGTAAAATTCTCTTTGGTCACTGCATATTTAGAGTTTTTATTCCAATTTATCTCTTTATTTTAAAATTATAAATTTTAGTGAAGAAGAATATTTCTCTTCCCTCCCTTGATAGGAAATCACCCCAGTTCTATCATTCTCTGTATTTCAACTTCGCCAGGACACCTACATTTTTCACCCACACTAAGACGTCTTTCTGTTCCTTGCCCCCTCATTAAATTTTCTACAAAAATTAAAAGATTTTAAGGTGTGCTGTATCATTGGCAACTCCTCTCCTTTTTTCCCCCTCCATAAGGAAAAATCAAACCCACTCATTAAGAAATTTATTTTCTTAGGCTTTATCACCAGATACTAGGGAAGACCTCTCCCTTTTTCACCCATTAATTACGGAACCTCTCTCTTCCTTTGTCCTCCAGAAATCTCTTATCCATTCTCATTGAATCTGTGAAATATCTCCCCCTTTTCTACAACTCAACCCCATCCTGTCAAAAAGAAAATGTTGTATGGACTATGGAAAAGCAATATAAGAAAATGGCCAAATGGGCTTCCAGTCTAGCTTGGCAACTTTCTTTTACAACGTGTCTAATTATCAATGGCATATGTAAAGTAACTTGTTAGACCCCATCATTGCGTTATAAGAGTCTATAAGCCCTTCTAACACCAACATGATCTTGATAAAATCCAATTTTGACAGTCATTCCATTTTGGATATGCTAGGGGATTTTTTGTATGGGGTTGAGGGACTTCATTGATTTGCTTGGTACATCCTGACTAACATCAAACAATAACCCTAGAAAAATTCTGATTTGGCATTATTGGTGATAGATTACATTACAGCTAAGGCTGTTAAACAGTGCAATTTTGGTTTCAAGGTTTGGTGCATTATTGGGGTCAAACTTAAATCGAACCTGTTTATTAAACGGTTTGCAGATATTTACCAAAATCTTTTAATATTCATTCGATTTAATTGGTTTTCCTTCAAGTCACATATATATGAATAAGAGTCAAGATCAATAAAATAATGGAATATTATTTTCTAATATTGTGATGTAGAGCAGGACAAGTCAAAACACAATTTATATTCATAAATTAATAATTTAACAAGTTTAATAGTATAATTCTTCTCTATGATGTTTTCAAACCATGAATATATTAATTCATTAATACCAAAAAAAAAAAAAACAAACTTAAAAAACAACCTTACAACTCTACGGTTTCTAATAGTTTTAACTGGTGTAATCGGTTTTAACAGTATCAAACTTTTTAACTAAATGGTCTCATTTCTAAAACCAAAATCGAACAATTTAATAAACGGTTTGATCGGTTTTGATACATAGTTCGGTTTCATTTTTGACACCCTTAATTACAACTTAATGTCAATGAAGACTTGCTGTGTTTGGGTCGGGAAAGTAAAATTAGATTGAACTTGAGTGTAGCCAAGCCTGGCTAAATTGGACGGTAATCCTCTCATGACATTGGTGCTAAAATCAGATTGAACCTGAGTGTAACCAAGCCTGGCTAAATTGGACGGTAATCCTCTCATGACATTGGTGCTCTTCTGGTTGTGATCGCACAATCGGAATTTATCCGACGTATATATCAATGTATTGGTATGCCATTGAGTGATCACTGATCACAACTAGAGGACTTGGCCAACATAAGAGGATTTTTTTTCCAATGAAATTTGTTTAAAACTTTAACCTTATGATTTGTATTTTAAAATAAAAAAAATTAAATTAACTTATCATTGAGTTTGAACTTATCAAGCTAAAACATGATAATAGGGAAGTAAAGATTGGTCATGGGACACACTTTGTGAATAGAAAATCCTGGTGACGAGCAATAAATTAAATCAAACTAGGCTTTGTCTGGTCTTTTTTTATTTTATTTTTTTAAGTGAATAAAAATTTAGACAATTTTTGGATTTGTACATGATGATGCCATGGTAATCTATCTTTTTTTGTCTTATAATATTTTTTTAATGAAAAAGACCCTATCTTTATTGATTAGGGTTTTGTACCATGATTTTTGTAAGTCCAAAAGTCCTTGGGCATTTGTCCCCGGCGCTTAGATCTAGGTTAGATATGTTTATATTAATTGATGCTACTTTGTTCTATTATTGTGGAGCCGAGAGGAAATTGGAGCTGCTTTTATTACTTTTTATGGGTAAGTGTTACTTTAAATAAATGATAAAAGTAAAATTTTAGTAAGAATGGTGGTCCTAACTTCAAAATCCTCCCTTTCTCTGGTCGTGAATCGGGGGTTAAAAATTATTCGGTGCACATATCAATGTATTGGTATATGTGCTGAACCATTTCAATTGTTAGGTTACGATAAAAGAAGTGCGCACAAAAGGAGGCCAAGATGCGGGAAGGGAAGACCGTCGTGTTCCACTGAGCTAATAGCTAGTCATGCGGGCCTCCCCCTAGGGGCTCATAATTGTAAAGTGAGAGAAACCCGTCTCTTTTTTCTTTTCTATGCCCCATCTCGTTAATGGAGTGACATGGGAACGTAAAACAAAGCCTATTAACTTATTCTAGCCTAGGAAATTAAGCTCATGAGCTTAATTTTAGAGAGACTGTTACGTTAATGGAGTGACATGGGAACGTAAAACAAAGCCTTACTTTTCTGCCTGGAATTAGCTCAGCTTAATTTTAGAGAGACTGTTACGATTATCAAACCACTTGATCCAGATGAAGGATATGATTGATATCACGATGAGTTGCACCACTAGAGTCATCTAACAACATGCAGACATATTACGTGGCAAGGGAGGATTACAAGCTAGTTACAGATGTGTAACCATAGGGAAGTTATAACAGAATAGTTGCAAGAATAATATTCTAATTGAATTGGTTAGACACCAGTTGGTGAGTTGTCATTTGTTTATATAACAAAAGAAGAATGAATAGAACGTATCGAACATAACAATCTTATCTCTTTCTTTCACTATTCTTCGTCCCTTCTTCGTCTCTTTTTCTAGGAGCTACTCTCGAAGTAGCAACAATATTAGAGAGTAAAAACAAGAGCTTATGAACTTATTCTGACTTAGATAATAAACTCATGAACTTGGTTTTAGAGAGAGAAAATCAAGGGAATGAGGGTTTGGAGGCTGTTGGCAAAGAGAGAATCAATGCTTGGAAAGCTGAAGGGGCAATCTACAATGGGATTTTTTTTAATTAATTCTTTTACAAAGTTAAATAATTTGGTACTTTATTTTTTTTGCCTCGTAGTTATTATATTTGTTTTTTTTTAATATTGAAGTAATTCTTGTCACTTTACTTGTTTATTAAAAAAATACAAAAAACAATGACAATTCTTGATAATGAGTTAATAATAAATCATTTTAAAAAAAATATGAAAATCTCATTTTGCCATACACCGAAAGAAAAGAGCCTAGGAAACGGTATTTCAAGTGAGAATCCATATTGCTAGAGAGAAGAGAGTAAATGACATAATGTGAGAAGGCGAGAGAAGGGATCACACGCTAATGTCAGGTGCATGCTATGATTGGCCTGAACAGCCGAATTCCAGACGAATCAGACCGGTTCGTATCGGGATTGGCTCCCTAGTAAGCATACTAGGAACCGTGAGTCAAAAGGACTCTCATCACCTAACTCCTGCGGCTTCTGCCCTCTTTAAAACCTAACTGAGCCAAAGAAAAGTAAAGAGCAATGGAAAACGAAAGCAGGAGAACAAAGCAAGCGAGAGAGATACGACAGTTCGTTGAGAGTCTTCCTTCAGACTCGACCGGTCGTTCCTTTAGTTTTGGTTCACAGCACGAATCCCAAGTCAAGAGAATCAGATAACCCGTCTGAGAAGAAAGTAAAGGAAGACACCTGGCCATTAAAGCAGAAGCTTATCAAAGATTCAAAAGTACGAATTGAACCCAGAGTCCATCTTCTCCTTTACAGATTTTGCAAGAACACATGACAACGATTAATAACTTTATGACCCTTTTCGTCTCTGTACTGTTTGCCCTCTTCGTGAATGCCATGCTGGTACTCAATGTTACTGCTACTCTCTCTCTCTCGCGTCAGATTTAAGTAGGATTTAAAAAAAAATATTGTTGTACCGAATTACATGTGTAGTAAGATACATTGACAGTGTCTGAGTACGAGAAAGAGAGGAGGAATTGCCCTTTATTGAGGAGAGAGAGAGAGAAGATGATGACTGGAAAATTATTTCCTCAGCTGGGTTGAATCATTTTGATGGTTCGATACCCTACCCATTAGCTAAAAACAGAAAAAGATACCCATTTTGTTGTAGCAGAGTATTGATCTCCATCGCTCCAACATCTCCGGAAGAAGAAATTCTTGGTTTTGTGAGGTTGTCATGGGAGACGGTTGTTCTCTTCGTCATGCTAGCAATAATATTAATATCAATAACAGTAGTAACGGTTATGTAGAAACTACGACGGCGAAGAAGAAGAAGTCGAAGAACAAGAGCAGTAGTAAGAAAAAGAAGATGACTGTGGAGCAAACATTCGCTGCTAAATCTGTGACCGAATGGGCTTTTCTCGATTCTCCTTCCGCTCCAACTGCTTCTTCCGTCGACGATTTCGGGGTCCCGAAGAGCCATACGAGATTTGCGGACAAGGTGGTTTTCGAGTTGCATTCTCATACCATTTGTAGCGACGGGTTCTTGTCGCCTACTGCGCTTGTTGAGAGAGCTCATAGAAATGGAGTGAGTTATTCCTTTCTCTTTTAATCTCTGTTGTTCTGTTATTCTTTTTCGCTGGATGAATTTCTGAGGCGAGTTTTGATTTTGTCTTGCTAACACTTCATCTTTGCTGTGCTTCCTGCTGCTTGGTCTTGTTGAATGAATAGCAAAATGAGTTTTTTATTTTTATTTTTTTTATTTACGAATAGTTCTGCTTTTCTTGGTACTATTCTCACAACGGGTTCGTTTCCCGTTGTACTGTTTATTGCGGGCACCGGCATTGTTTTTGCTTTTATCCTTGAGTTCATATTTTGCTCTTGATGGTGGTGTACCTGTGGTTTCTGGCCTTCTATTTTGTTTCACATATTCTGACTCTTCTTGGGATTCATGATGTCTGGTTGGTTGATATGCTTCAATATTTCAATATACTCAGATTTTGTGTCACATGGGTTTTGTTATTGTGAGATGTATATTTGTCTTTCACATCTCTCTAGCTTCTTATGTTTGTTCTTTCTACCCAGGTACTGTTCTGTTAGGATGGTTGTGTATTGTTTCACTTTTTTGCTTCGTGCTCTGTATTTGTTCATTCCTCTTCTTTGGTGACTACATCACGTGCGTACTTGTGAAATGCAGTTAATGCCTTCATATTGTGTTTTGTGAATAATGTGGCAATGGTTGATTACTGTGTGCTTGTTAATCTGAGCGTGCATATGTGACTGTGACCAATAATGATGCCCTGTAATCCATGGCCTTGGGATTAGCAGCCTTAGAGGTAGCTTTTGCTGGGAGGATTTATTGGTTGTGACCTTCAATGATCTAGCCCTGATCTCGACTGCTTAAAGAAAATACGTTTCTAACTTGCTATTTTATGGAAAATTTTCTTCTACTCATTATTGGTGTACTCAAGCGATGAGTTGATAGCGATGAGTTGATCTGTGATTTTGCTAAGAGATTTGAAACAATCTTGGGGTTAGGCATATTGGCCACCTTTTGGGGAGAAGATTTTGCTTCCAGATATCTTAATGGTGAAACTGATATCTTCTGCTGCCTTCTGTGTTTCCGGTCCAACCAAGTTAGTCAATATGTTTAAATTTAATCCTGCATTTTCACTGATGAAAACATTACATTTTCACTGATATGTTCTGCTACCTCATTTTTCTTTATTCTGGTTAAATGTTATGAAATCCTTAGAATTCTTGTTCTTGATCTTTTGCATTCTGAATATTGGTTGTTAAAAGTATTTTTGGTTCTTGAATTCCCTTGAATCTAGTTTCCATTATTTCTTCTATGGTTCTTAAGTTCAGTTTTTGATACTTTTCCTTCTTTACGCCAGCCTAGTTTTCTATCAGTTAAAACTTTAATCTTGAAAATTATTCCTACTCTATTCAATCACCAGTCTATTTGAAAAAGCCTAGTTGATTTCTTTCAAAGTATGGACTCCCTAGTTTTCATTGCTTTTGCTTGCTTAGTTTGGTCTGTTTAAGTCCCGATTTGCAATGTAGATGGAATCTCATAAATGGTACTACGTCATCTTGGTGGTGTGAAATTGTCAAGGTTGTTGGGATGCAGAGGATGGATAATAATGATAATGTGGTACTGGGGCGTCTCTAAGTAAATGCACTTCTGAAAGAATTTCTTGTATTTGCTTTTGCATCAGTTAGTGCACGGGAATTGGTTAATGGAAGTGAGAATTACATTTGTCACTTTTAACATTTCCCTTTAGAATTGGGAATGAAATATTATTTGGAGAGGGGGAGGGGGGTATTGATTGGAAAAGTTATCCTTGGTATTTGGTGGGGCACAAACTCACAATGATGAATGATGATATGGTAGAGTTCTTGTGGGGCTGGCATCCTTCTCTTTCTGGAAATAGAGGGACATCTATGCAGAGGCGCTTTCCAGTGGAACTTCTTTGGTGCATTTGGAAGAAGAGAAATGCCGGTATCTTCCATGATAATGCAAAGTCCTTATCAGGCAATCATTTAGCCAGTGGCTATTACAGTGGCCCTTCTTTATGGTTTCTTTCTCTTTTAGTATTTCATTTCACCTGTGCCAGTCCAGGGAGATTAACTTATTGATCAATGGGTGGCATAGTGATTCTAAGGAAATTTCTAGTTTAATTAGACCATTAATCATGTTGGATGGGTTAGTAGCTGGTTCATTGGAAGATATGTGATTGGGTTTGGATACCTAAGCTTGTTTGGTTCTGGCTGGTTCACTCTTGTTGGCATAGGGTTCGTTCATGTTAGTATGATATTTCTAATTTGATGAAACTTTGGATTGATGTTTGAGTCACTTCCCTTGCTTATTTGGGTATGAAACTTTACCAGTGGATGGGTGCGATATCTACTGGAGTTATAGCTTGGTCCTCATCCACGTCCTCCACCCCCCCCCCAGTGTTTCTGTTTTGGCTGAGGTCCTTCCATTGTAATGTTCTCTTATTTTGCTTTTCATATGGTTAGTGTTATGTTTTATCCTTCCCAATTTTCTGTCTCAACTTTTCATTTTAATTTCCACGTTTGTTTGATTAGATAATCATGCTGGTTAGGCTGGTAAATAGCTCATTGAAGGTTTATTTGCCAGTTATGGTGTCTTGGAGAAGCTGGAGCCTGATTGGGTCAGGGATCCTGTTTATGTGGGTGGGTAACGTGTTTCCTATCGATTCAGTCTGAGCCCCAGCTTTAGCTTTTCCCTGAGCTCCCTTGCTCGGCTAAAGTGAACTCGCTCATTGCGAGTGTGCCTCTTCCCTGGGATTGAGTGAGCAAAAGCCTAGAAGACAACCTCGCTGCTTGTTGTGCATGGGATGGCCCAGCAGATCTGCTAACAACCAAACTAAACTCGACTGACAGGTTGAAAGCTTCGCTTGAGTTGGTGTTCACAAAGAGGATCCAGCTTGAAGAACTAGGGCTCTTGAGCCCCTTCCTCAATCATTGGGCTGCTGCTGCCTTCCCCATTGTTGACTCAGGTTGGCTCAGTCCCATTCTCATCCTTATATATTGCTTACAAGCCCCATTTAATCAGATTTTCCTCTCTTTTTTTTGGTGGGTGATAAAAAATTGGTATGTTACATTGGAGGTCTAAGGATGTTCACAGTATCAAGAAATGAATTGAATGCATACACATCAACAAAGATTATGATCAAGATAGGATACAATGGTGGAACAAGATTCTTATATTTGCTAGGGAATATTTGAGAGTTGAGACAGCTCTATCTTAGAAACAATTTATTGACATAAAAAAGTTTCAAAAATTATTTGATTCTGTAAACCAAAACTTGAATAGTTAAATTAAGTGTTAGAATCAACTTTGACAGGCTTCGTGGTTTAATATTTCTCAATATTTTATTGAAGACTTGATGATGTATCATGCATTAGAGTAATCTGAATAACAGATCAAGTAATCTCATATTGGACGCTTCTTTATTATCCTACAAGCTCCGTCCATGCTCACTTTACCTAACTATGGCCTTGGACAACAATCAAAGACCTCAAATTGAAGAATCGCCTGATTTTGGCAGAAAAGGATCCAAAAAGTATCGTTTAGTGATTGGGGATCTGTTTGCAAGCAAAAGAAGAATGGTAGTGTGAAAAAGAGGCCCTTGAGGGTGTTGAGTCAGGTCCTTTTAGGGAAATGGGTGTGTGTGATGTGTTGAGGAGAGGAGAATGTTTGTGAAATGTGAGATAAAGTCAAATGTCTCTCTGAAAGGCTTCCAAAAGGTGTCGGCTAGCTCCAATGAGCTGATTGCATTCAAACCAGGTGATGGATCTTGCACTCGGTTTTGGAAAGATTTGTGGTATGAAACTATGTTAGGCTTTTCCATCACTTCACAGAATCTCGGTTGATAAAAAGGAACTTATAAGTCGAAACTAAGATATTTGGGAAGTGAATTGGATGTGAATATCTTATGTCAGCTTAGTAGACAGTACCATGATAGTAAAGGTTGGGATAAAAAAGCAGCAGTGTATGGGAGTCTTTTCCATGGGATCCTTCCTACAGCACATAATGTAAGACCAGTCCTCAACTCAACAATTTAGAAACCAGCCCCACGGTAGGATCAAATCACTAACATAATCATCAAGGACACCAAGGCACATCTCACAAATCAGCAAGAAAAACAGTGACCAAACAATGCACGTACAACCTGGACACAATCAATATTCACTGTTAGAATAAACCAACAGCCTTGGACCTTTACTAGAATGATGCTAATCAGCAAACAGGTCAGCTAACACCAACTGTAGGCCTGGCTGCAAGTTCTGAAGAACAAGAAAATCACATATCATATAATCAAGGCATGACTTATTGGATGAAGATGGATCTCTGGTCAAAGTTAGCATTCCCTAGTCTGATTGATGCGTCAAAGGTTCAACTCCATCCAACGGTTAGATGTTGAGTTATAGAGGGTACTTGAAATTAGAAAGTAAGGTTCAGAATTAGTAACTCTCACTTACAGCCCATATCAACGATTGGATATCATTGATATTTCTGTCGAAGGAAGGAGTATCGATGGGCAGTACAATCTCAAAGTATGACCTGCATTGATGTTTGGATTTGGAGATAAAAGTCTTTGATTGGGCGGAAAGTAATCACTCTAACAGCACTGCTGCAGGGAGTATTGCAGCTTTCTCTGCTCAGTCAGCAATATCAGTAATTATCTCCTTCTATCAAGGAATCAAGTATCGTGTATCGGTACCGTATCGATCAGTTGAAATTAAGAGACGTATCGTATCGTATCGTATCGTGGATACGGTGGATATACATGGATACGGGGCAAGATACACACAAAAATGATTAAGGAATATGCAAAACACAATTTTAAAGCATAAAAACACTATAATTAGCAATATTGAGAAAGAAAATGTTTCTTACATCATAGATACACATGATTATGGGGCAGGATACGCACATAAATGATTAAAGATCATACAAAACACATTTTTAAAGCATAAAAACACAATGAAGCTGGAATTAACAACATTAAGAAGGAAAGTGTTTCTTACATGTATATTACTCAGCTAATTCCATGTCGAGTGACGGCCTGGATCGAACTCTGACTCATATTGGGAAGAAGAGGTGCAACCAATATTATTTGGAACGTATCTCTTATCCATGTACAATAGATAAACCAATCCATATGTTGATTATAGTAGGTAGTAAAGTGGTAGTAGAAACGTGCATACTCTTCTGAAGTCGACATTCTCGTTTCTGGGACCCGCGATATCTCAGTTTGGCTTCCATGTGATGTACTACTAGTGTCGATGTTCACCGTTCTTGCTCCATTGCTTAGATCTGAACTCATGCTCATTGACTCCATTTCATGTGTAATCATATTAGTATCATCATCAACATGGAGTTGTTGCCTACCCTTCCCCTTCCCCTTTCTACTATAACTCCTTTGTTGTAAGCGACCACCATGATCATCGTCTTGAGTTGTATGAGTATATCCTGCTTCCTCTGTAAAGTGCACCGGATCATATGATTGCATACCACCACCACCACCACCAGTACCACGAGCATCACTCCACCATTGACCCCCCACCACCACCATCATCATCATCACCACCACTCTCCTAAAAAATAGTGCCTCCATATTGGGCACCTGACCTCGTCCTTCTAGCATCACCATCAGAGGGGGACGAAGTACTCTCACTTTGGACTTGAGCTTGTGTTTGTGATGGTGGTTGTGTTTCATCCTCTTCATTTAGTTGACGAATGATGTCATCCACTAAAGGATCAGGTCTAGTAGATTGTCTATCCCTAGCAATCTCATCCATCACAAATGCTCTATCGGTGTCCTCTACCCATGCTCTAACTGGGTCATCCTCATCAAGCGCATGGGTGATGTCAAGTGGGTCGATGTAGGCTTCTGTCTCATTCGGCCACTCCAGCTCCATAAATTTTTTCATCAATCTCATGTTGTAGTGCACATAGACCAACTTTTGAAGCTTTTGATGGCTGAGGTGGTTGCGTGGTTTAGTATGTATAAGCCCAAAAGTGCTCCAGTTCCTTTCACAACCACTTGAGGAGGCCGTTTGGGACAAAATTTGGATTGCAATCCTCCTTAAGTGTGGAGCACTTGTGCCATAGTTAAGCCACTAATCAGCTGTACAAAGAACAATATTTTCAATCAGCCACTAATTAGTTAAGTAAGACACCAATCAGTTAAGAGAAAAATAATATGTTCGTTGTTTAACTTACCAGGAGCCATCTTGAATGCAGCAGCCTTAGCAACCCGATCACCAAATTCTCCCTGGCTTTCACAGAAAATTTTAATCTACAGTAGTTAAATAACTTTAGCCAATCATTAAAGGTTTGTGCAACTAAC
This sequence comes from Protea cynaroides, assembly GCA_028583415.1. NCBI lineage: Eukaryota > Viridiplantae > Streptophyta > Magnoliopsida > Proteales > Proteaceae > Protea > Protea cynaroides. Next base: position 12,690,588 of record CM053276.1, on the reverse strand, counting down.
ATTTATGAAAAAAAAAAGTGGTTTTTATTACCCGTTTTGTGGCCAACAAGGCATTACTTGTATCTGGCTCCATTCTATTGATAACTTTTCTAACAGCTTTTTTATATTTCAAGTCATACGCCAATCCAGAGTTTGAATATTGTGGATCCGGGTTTAAGTAATATGCTACATATCCAGATGTAAGATACATTAGAAATTTATAATTCAAATCCTAACCGATAAATATAAAAGCATTAGTTTAGGACTAATGGAAACCAAAGTACCTGCCATATGAATGTCTTGTAACAACATTCCTTCCCATCGGTTCTCTATAATCTTCAAATTTTTTTTTCTTGGATGATGGATTTCATTCATTTAACTTATACCTTATCGTCCCTATTACATCGACCAACAGTCCCATTATTCGTTCCGTATCACCATCAACCAACTTAAGTAGAACAAAGAGGAGCTTCATAATCTTGGTTATTTCATCAACCTTCTTCCAAAATTTTGTTGACATAAGGATTCCTGTCACCTCAGTCCCTATCTTGGTTGCATGATATATACTCGACAACCATTCTCCACTAGTTATCATTTGGAGTAAACCTGCCTTTCGATGCCTAAGGCTGTCTAAGGCAACGTAGTTGGTTGCAAACCTTGTTGCTCCAGGCCTTATCAAGTCCCCTTGTGTGTGCTTCCTCATTAAAGCCAACACCCAACTGTGATTGTAAATAAAATTTGTTACCTTTCTTGCTTGACCAATCACCTTAGCCACCTTGGACAACTCTCCAATATCTTTAAACATTAAGTCAACACAGTGTGCAGCATAAGGTGTTCAAAATAAGTGTTGCCTCTTCAGCATAAAGGTTAGTCCAGCTTTTTTTGTAATTAGTAGTATTATCTGTAACAATCTGGACTACATTTTCCTCCCCAACTTCCTCAACAACTTCATCTATATACTGTGCATCTTTCACGTGAGCTGATGCATCCACTGACTTAAGGAAGATGGAACGCCCATCACAATAGACAAGAAAGTTGATGATGGACAGCCTTGTGGGCACACTCCAACCATCACACATGATTGTTACTCCATACTGGGACCATTTCTGTTTGAAGGTTTTTATATAATCATTCACTTCACCCACTATGACATCCAAGTAAGGGCCACCAATCTGATAAGCTGTGAGGGCCGTCACACCAGGTCCATAGCGTTGTATCTCTCTCACCATTGCCTTGAAATGAGGATCTTTGGCTTTGTGTGCTGGGATAAATGCACTTTGGAACCATCTAGCAATGGACTTTCCCATTCTCTCACTCATGGACTTAGAATGCATTAACTCCTCTATCCTTTGTTGCCCTGCATCTCTTGGTTTGAAGGGCATTGAAGGAGCCATGTCATTAATTTCTGGGCTCTTTTTCCTCTTGCCTCTCACTCGATCAAACATACCTCTTACATTGCTGGATTTACTCAATGAAGTTGGTTGCTTGCC